>JAPVLO010004171.1:0-17248 GCA_027257055.1 Cephalopachus bancanus
AGAAATACAAAAGATCATTAGAGACTACTACGTACACTTGTATGGAAACAAACTTGAAAACCTTAAGGAAATGGAGGACTTTCTGACATCACACAACCTACCTAGGTTGGAACCAGAAGAATGTTGAGACCCTAAATAGACCAATAACAATCAAGGAAATTGACTACATAATAAGAAAACTACCTACAAAAAATAGCCCTGGTCCAGATGGCTTTCCAGCAGAATTCTACAAGACATTTAAGGAGGAGCTGATACCAATCCTACTGAAGGTATTCCAAGCATTGGAAAAAGATGGAATGCTCCCCAAATCATTTTACAAAGCCAACATCACATTGATACCCAAGCCAGGTAAAGATCCAACAAAGAAAGAGAACTAGAGGCCAATACCTTTAATGAACATAGATGCTAAAATTCTCAACAAGATCCTAGCAAACTGGATACAACAATACATCTCAAAAATCATCCATGATGACCAAGTAGGCTTCATTCCTGGGATGCAAGGCTGGTTCAACATTCGTAAAACCATAAATGTAATTAAATACATCAACAGATGTCAAAACAAAAACCACATGATTATATCATTAGATGCAGAAAAAGCTTTTGATAAAATCCAGCACCCCTTCTTGATAAAAACCCTCAAACATCTAGGCATATGGGGAAAATACCTCAAAATAGTAAAATCCATCTATGAGAAACCCACAGCCAGCATACTCCTAAACAGACAAAAATTGGAACCATTTCCCCTGAAAACTGGAACAAGACAAGGATGCCCACTCTCACCCCTCCTGTTCAACATAGTATTGGAAGTCCTGGCTCAAGCAATCAGAGAAGAGAAGGCAATCAGGGGTATCCAAATAGGAAAAGAGGAAGTCAAATTATCTCTCTTTGCAGATGATATGATTGTGTACCTTGAAAACCCAAGAGAATCTGTCAAAAACCTCCTTACACTGATAAAGACCTTTGGCAAAGTCTCAGGATACAAAATAAATGTGCAAAAGACAATAGCATTTCTTTACACCAATAATAAACAAACAGAAACCCAAATGAAAAACACAATTCCATTCACAATAGCCACAAAAAAATGAAATACCTTGGAATCTTCCTAACCAGAGACGTGAAAGACCTTTACAATGAAAACTACAAAACACTGCTTAAAGAAATCAAAGATGACACAAACGAGTGGAAAAATATCCCATGCTCATGAATTGGAAGAATCAACATTGTGAAGATGTCCATCTTACCTAAGGCAATCTACAAATTCAATGCAATATCCATTAAATTACCAGCAACATTCTTCTCAGTACTAGAAAAAACAACACAGGAATTCATATGGAATCACAAACGTCCAAGAATAGCCAGAACAATCCTCAGCAAAAAAAAACAAAGCAGGTGGTATCACATTACCAGACTTCAAACTTTACTATAAAGCTACAATCATCAAAACAGCTTGGTATTGGTATAGGAATAGACATATAGATCAATGGAATAGAATTGAGATTCCAGAAGCAAAACCTCAATTTCTCAACCAACTCATCTTCGACAAAGGCTCCACAACCCACCACTGGGGAGAGGAGAACCTATTCAGTAAATGGCGCTAGGAAGCTGGTTGAACACATGCAGAAGATTGAAACAGGACCTCTATCTATTCCCATGCACAAAGGTTAACTCCAAATGGATCAGAGACCTAAATGTAAAACCTCAAACCATAAGAACCTTAGAAAATGAAGGACATACCCTCATGGAAATCGGAACTGGCCTCCAATTCCTGAACAAAGCCCAAAACCCACAAGTCATAAGAGAGAGGATAGACATTGGGACCTTATTAAACTGACAAGCTTCTGCAAAGCCAAAGAAACCATCAAGAGAGCAGGGAGACAGCCCACAGACTGGGAAAAAGTATTTGCCAACACCAGGTCAGACAAAGGCTTAACATCTTTGATCTACAAGGAACTCAAATGTGCTGAAAAGAAAAAAACAAACAACCCCATTATAAAATGGGCAAAAGATATGAACAGACACTTCACAAAGGAAGACATCTAAGCAGCCAACAGACATATGAGGAAATGTTCAACCTCACTAATCATCACGGAGATGCAGATCAAAACCACACTGAGATACCACCTAACTCCAGTCAGAATGGCAATTATCAACAACTCAAAGAATAACAGCTGCTGGAGAGGGTGTGGCGAACAGGGAACACTTCTACACTGTTGGTGGGAGTGTAAACTAGTGCAACCTCTGTGGAAAGCAGTGTGGCGATTCCTAAAAGCTCTAAATATCAACCTCCCATATGACCCCGCAATTCTCCTACTGGGAATATATTCTGAAGAACTCAAATCACTCTATAAAAAAGATACCTGCACACGTATGTTTATCGCAGCATTGTTCACAATAGCAAGAACTTGGAAGCAACCATGCTGCCCATCAAAAGAGGACTGGATTAAAAAAATGTGGTACATATACACGATGGAATACTACGCAGCCATCAAAAAGAACAAATTCATGAATTTCGCAGCAACCTGGATGGAACTAGAGTCTATAATACTGAATGACCTCTCACAAAAACAAAGGTCCAAGTATCACATGTTTTCACTCATATACTGGACCTTGAACATCCAACCTAATACTGTAAGAAAATGACTGACAGTAGTGGGAAACTACTGGGGGGGAGGGAGATGGGATTAACAGTAGCAAATATCTGTCTTATCAATAGGGTGCCTGAATGAAACGTATTTGTATATCTAACCCTTAACTGTACGCCACAACATCATAATAAAAAATATTGATTATAAAAAAAAAGAATTATGGAGGAAGAATTGTTTTGAATAATTTTATATCTTCATCATGAAAAAAATGAAGGCATTTGGAGAGCTGAAAATGTACAGAATTGAGATCATGAGAATAACTTCAAGATGATCATAATATTTAAAATCACCATTACTCTTTATTCCACATAAGTCTGACTTTAGGTCAAAAAAAATAGGACATTCACTGTCGTTCTCTTACTCTGTTTATATAGCAGCACATATCCTACTGAACTGTGTCCCTATGCTAAGTTATCCCTACTGGATTATGAATCTTTAAGGAGAGGGATTGTTAAGGGCTATATTCTAACTCCTGTACATCATAGGTATTGTTCAATGCCTGATGAATAAATGAGTGAAGGAATAATGTCAATTTTGCTGTTGTTTATTTATAATTGGGGGCAGGTGGGATTTGCAGTATGAAGACCCAGGGAAGCCTCATGAGAACCTGAGCTCACCTTGCACCCCTCCCCAGCTGCTTCTTCTCCTTCACTCTCCAAATACACACACTTAGTCATCAGGCCAGAAATCCCATCATCATCTGTGGCTACCCCTCCCACTATCCCCATTTCCCAAATTCAGTCTCAAGTGCTAGGATCCTCCCGTTTCAGTAGTTCTAGGCCCGCCTCAGTCTCACCCCACAACTCCTGCCTGAGTTCCTTCTCTCTTACTACCTCGATCCTGCCAATGGGTCTGCCTCTCCAGAGGAGATCTTGTTTTGATTTTTGAATTGGAGTGTCACTCTGTTGCCCAGTCCGGAGTGCAGTGGTACACTCACAGCCACCATAGCCTTGACCTGCTGTGCTCAGGCGATCCTTCTGCCTCGGCCTTCCAAATAGCTAGAACTACTTGTGCGTGCTATCACACCCGGTTAATTTTTTTATTTATTTTAGAGATGAGGTCTCACCACATTGTCCAGGCTGGTATTGAACCCAAGGGCTCAGGCAATCCTCTCACCTCAGCCTCCCAAAGTGCTGGGATTATAGCTTGAGCCACTGTGCCTGGCCCATGTGCAAATCTCACCATGTGCCTTCCCAGCCCCAAACCAGTGATTCTCCAGGCCATCAGGAGAAGGCACAGACTGCCACTGGCCCAGAGAGTTCTTTGGGGTTGGCCCCCTGTCAAATACTTTTGCTGTATCTTGTGACACCTCCCCACACCCTGACAAGGAGCTTTTGCTCCAATCACACAAGCAATTGTATCTCCATAAAATTGCAAAAGTCTTCCTTTTCCCTCTCTTGACTAATTTCTGCCTTACTGATCATTTTTTATTTTATTGTCGACATCTCTTCCACCCCACCAGCCTGGACAGGAATATGGGTGTGTGTCAGTTTCAGATTCTCTTCTGGCCAAAGGGAAGTTTGTGACTTAGCCTGGGCCCTGGATCTGGAAAGAGTACTGAATGACCCCAGGAAAGACAAGAGATGCTTGGAGCTCCCCGACCCGGCTCAAAACTCTGGATGGCCTGTGAATCCTTGCTGGTTGATCCCTTGACTGTGGGCCCTTGCCTTTCCTGGGCTGTCTTTACAGATTCTTTTTAACATGGTCCCATTTTGCCTGCATTGGTCAGAGTCAGATTCTGCACAAATCCAAACCAGCATATCAGCAGCCCATAGGGCAGCTTCTGGAAGATTCCAGACTCCCTGCCTGACCAAGAACTCTCTTTTCTGGGCTCCCAAAGGCCCCATGGGTGGTTTTACCAAAGATCTCATGCTTTTACCATGGTTCTGGTTTGGCCACTGCTTCTTGCAGACCCTGAATGCCTTTATAGTACAGGTTCCTGGGACCATCCCTGTCTTAAAACTGCAAATGACAAAGGCTTGCTGAGTGCCCTCATTCCACATGAACAAAGAAGACAATCAGGAACACACAACTTCACAGAAATCAGGGAAGTGGATATTTATAGGGATCTAATATAAATATTTGTTGACCAGTCTCAGTGGCTCAGTCTGTAATCCCCCCACTTTGGGAGGCCAAAGCGAGTGAATTGCCTGAGCCTGTGGGTTCAAGACCAGCCCAGGCAACTTGGCAAGACCTCGTCTCTACAATAAAAATAAAAATTAGCTGGGCATGGTAGCGTGTGCCTGTAGTTCTGGCTACTTGGAAGGCTGAGGCGGAAGAATCCCCAGAACCCAGCAGGCTGATGCTGGGGTAGGTGGCCATGAGCATGCCACTGCACTCCAGCCTGGGCAACAGAGTGAGACTCCAACTCAAAAAAAAAGTGTGTCAGCCGGACTCGGTGGCTCAGCCTGTAATCCTGTGCCTTTGGGAGGCTGAGGTGAGTGGATTGCCTGAGACCATGGGTTCGAGACCCGCCTGGGCAGGGAGACCTCATCTCTACAATAAATCAAAAAATCAGCCGGGCGTGGTAGCGTGCGCCTGTAGTTCCAGCTACTTGGAAGGCTGAGGCGGAAGGATCACCGGAGCCCAGCAGGCCGAGGCTGCGGTGGCCGGGAGCAGCCACTGCACTCCAGTCTGGGCGACAGAGTGAGACTCCAACTCAAAAAAAAAAAAAAGTTTGTCAACAGCTTAAATGAAAATCTCTAAAATGTATATACATTCTCTGTTTTAAATAACACAAACTGAACACCCTTAGCCTTTTTGTGAGAATTCTGAATATCCTCAGTTGCTCTGAGAGGGTGTGTGGTGCTGCCCCAGTCCCTTCTCATGTGCCTTGTCTTCTGAACACAATGGCCTGAGCACTGCTTTATGTTTGGTGATCTGTAGCCTCTTTCCTGTCACAATGGGGTTAGTTTTTATTTTTCAGTGTTTATTTAGTGCATTATTCAAGGAATATTTTTAGAAAGCAGGCCATGCAGCAGGTCCTGGGGTAGGGATCAGAAATGCCTCATGCACGGCCACCATTTTGAGAAGGTTGATGAGAAATACAGGGCAGAGATAAATGTCTGTGCTGGGTACTCAAGACACTTAAAGGGCACCTACTCCAGACTGGAGTCAGAGAAAGTTTTCTAGCAGTATTAACTGAGCAAAAACTTGAGGGAAAATGGGTGTTATCCAGGCGAGAAGGAGGGATTTTCTGAAGATGGGTTGGGTATCTATGTCACAGGGCACCCAGCATCTTCCCTTCCCCTGACAAGGGCTGAGTCTTGACTCCACCTCTGTGGTTCTCCTGGGGGCTGCTGCATTCATGGTGCTCTCCTCTGCCTCCCGCAGTTAATTGGTCTTGTGGGGGGGCCTCAGTGGCCACAAGCGATTGTTTAGGGGGACACTGAACGGCTAGGGTCCTCTCCCAGTACATTTTGAATTACAAGTGAAGCTCAGGGGTTCTTTCTGGAGATGAGAGCAATAAGATGTGAGACTCAGGAGTTGGTGTCCATGTTTCTTGCCTTTGGAGATAGCGATCCCACAGGAAAGAAGGAGACTTCTTAAGGGAGTTGCAGGACAGATGAGGAGTCCTGGGCCATCCAGATGCTGGCTCTGGGTATCCCTGTGACCCAAACTCATCCCTGTTCTTTTCATGCTTGCTGGCCAACCCTTCCTTGGCTCACAAGAGGCATTCTAGTACCTTCCATAAATTCTTTATTTACTAAGTAATCGATAATAAATAATGAATTTCCTGAGAAATAATTTGTGCTATTCTCTGTGGAGTTCCTGTCCTCCATAGTCAGAAAACATTCTGCCAAATAGTGTCCTCATTTCTGGGCATTACTTGCTGTGAGTTAGTAAGTGCAGGAGGCCAGGCCCTCTCTCTTAAAGACTGTCTGTATCACAGAGGACTGGTTTCAAGAAACATGCTGATTTTCTAAGCAGATGGATTTAGAGGGCTAAAATATTAGCACATATTGAGAATATGAGGAATATCGGAGACAGCAATTATACAGGTTAGATTATGTAAAGACCATCAGAGGAGGGGCTGTCATCACAGGATTCAGACACCTGCTCCTTTCAGACCACGTGTTACCCACCCAGGAGGGGCCCCTTTTCCTTCCCTTCCTTCTTCTTAAGACTTGTCGCCTCAGATTTCAGGCTGTCATTAGCATTGGATTCTTACATGAGCCTCCCTCAGATTAGAGCTGTCTGCTATTAGCTCAGTCCTTGGCCTTGTTATAGCTGCACCATGAATAAGAAGTCACTGATACACTGAGAGTCAAAATTTTGAGTCCTTTATAGCTGTCAAGAGCAGGCTCATGCCAGAAAGAAATTCTTGACCCCAAATGAAGCAAGCAAGGGATTTATATAGCAAAAACCATAAGGCTACAGAGTTTCAGTTCTGGGTAGGGAACAAAGGAGATTTTTTTCAAATTACAGACAGTTAAACCATAGGGGAAATGTAAATTAACCACAGGAGGGGAAGTATAAATTAACTGCAGGAAGGGAGAATGTAAATTACATGCATGACAGAACTGTTTCAGGAATGTTATAGCCCTCCAGGGGAGGGAACAGAAAAGCCATAAATCATGTCCCATGATGTATGGTTTGCTGGAAAGGTTGGGGCAATCTCACAGAGAAGGGGTAAGAGGGGGACTGGAAGATAAAATGGAAGAACTACTACAAAATGGAGTTACCTTAGTTAGGTCACTAGCAACCATTTTATTCCCTCCTCTTAGTTGTTCACAAATCAAAGTGTTGATTCATCTATCATGGGCAGAGGGTTGTAATGGGCCCTCATATACATGAGTTTTACAGACACAATTCGTTGTTTAACAAACCAAACTATCCAATTTAATATACAGGGCCCAAAGAGCAGACTGAGAAGGAGGAGAAGCAGGGGGCCAGCCAGACCTGTAATTAAAGTGGTTAGCCATGAGTTCCAATCAAATAAGGTTTGAAACCAGGATTTTTTATTTTTTTCTTTACTGTTTTCTTCTGTCTAAATTTTCCCAAGCCTTTTGAAGAGCATCCTTAATGACTCCTGATTTATTGGCATAAAAACTACATGATTCCCCTTGCACTACACAGAGCCCTCCTTGGGACAGGAATGATAAATCTAGACTTTGGTGATTTTGGAGCACAACTTCTGCTAAGGATGTGACTTGGTCATGGAGCTGATTCATGGCAAGTTGAAGATTTCTTATGTCAGCATCCATTTCTTGACCCAGGTTAGATAAACATAGTTCACTGTGGACTAGGGCTGTGATGCTTAGAGCTGTTGTTCCAGCTACACTGAGGCCTATTAAGGCAGGTACTAGTAAAGGGGTGGTGCATTTCCAACAAGTGGCCAGGAGACTGGGAAGAGTCAGCAAAAGGGTTTCCTTGAGGCCACTATAAGCATATACCTGGGGAAGTACATGAAAGAATAGCAACACATAAGGTAGGTTCATTGTTTAACTTTTCAGTGATAATACATTTTGTGAGTCCTACAGAGCATGCTTAACCAAGTATCGGTAGGGGCCACATAAGCCATGGACTCTGACATGGTTAGTGTGAGAGACAGATTGTAAATGTTAGAAAAAAAGAGATGCTGTTAGATTGAAGTTTGAAGTTAAAACACAAGATGTAGTACAAGTTATGTTTCTTATTGTGATGTGAATCACCTCCAGAGGGCATTTACTTTGTTGTTAATAATGGGGGCCTCAACCCCAAGACCTACGTAAAGGAGGTTTGGATTTTAAGCAAAGCCAGCAAGCTGAAGTCACTTGAGGCAGAGTAACATTGCATCTCTATGAGGGAGAAAACAGGTTATGAGACAACACTAGAGTGAGAAAGTCTTAGCTTGAGAGGGTCGGATCCAGGCATAGCTGACCATTGTTGACTGTTGTTCTTGGTCTTTTTGATGTGGGAATGGTGAATTCAAGCTGGTATTCCATCAACCTTGAGTGTTGCAGAAGTGGTGAGGATGACAATGAAGGGTCCTTTCCATGTAGGAGTTAATCCCTTTTTCTGGAACTTTTTGATCTAGAACGAGATCCTCAAGATGGAAGGAATGACAGGGCATGGAGAAGGGAATTGATAGAATGACATGAACTTTGCAGAGTATGGCAGCCTGGGTCTGTTGAAGATTCTGGAGATACCTTAACAGGGACTGATTAGGAATTTCTTATTTATTATTATTTTTTATTAATAAAGTATTTTTTATTATGATGTTGTGGGGTACAGTTAAGGGTTAGGTATACAAATACTTTTCATTCAGGCACCCTGTTGATAATAAGTGTTTCCCCAACCCCAGACAGATATTTGCTACCATTGATCCCATCTCCCCCCCATAGTTTTCCACTACTGTCAGTCATTTTCTTATAATATTACATTGGATGTTCAAGGTCCATTATATGAGTGAGAACATGTGATACTCGGATCTTTCTTTCTGTGAAAGGTCACTCAGTATTATAGACTCTAGTTTCATCCAGGTTGCTGCGAAATTCATGATTTTGTTCTTTTTTATGGCTGTGTAGTATCCATCATGTATATGTATCACATTTTTTTAATCCAGTCCTCTTTTGATGGGCAGCATGGTTGCTTCCTGGTTCTTGCTATTGTGATAAACATACGTGTGCAGGTATCTTTTTTATAGAGTGATTTGTGTTCTTCAGGATATATTCCCAGTAGGGGGATTGCAGGGTCATATGGGAGGTTGATATTTAGAGCTTTTAGGAATTGCCACACTGCTTTCCACAGAGGTTGCACTAGTTTGCACTCCCACCAACAGTGTAGAAGTGTTCTCTTTTCCCCACACCCTCTCCAGCAGTCATTATTTTTTGAGTTGTTGATAATTGCATTCCAACTGGAGTTAGGTGGTATCTCAGTGTGGTTTTGATCTGCATCTCCGTGATGATTAGTGAGGTTGAACATTTCTTCATGTGTCTGTTGGCTGCTCGGATGTCTTCCTTTGTGAAGTGTCTATTCATATCTTTTGCCCATTTTATAACAGGGTTGTTTGTTTTTTTCTTTTCAGCACGTTTGAGTTCCTTGTAGATCAAAGATGTTAAGCCTTTGTCTGACCTGGTGTTGGCAAATACTTTTTCTCAGTCTGTGGGCTGTCTCCCTGCTCTCTTGATGGTTTCTTTGGCTTTGCAGAAGCTTGTCAGTTTAATAAGGTCCCACTTGTCTATCTTCTCTCTTATGACCTGTGGGTTTTGGGTTTTGTTCAGGAATTGGAGGCCAGTTCCGATTTCCATGAGGTATGTCCTTCATTTTCTAAGGTTCTTATGGTTTGAGGTTTTACATTTAGGTCTCTGATCCATTTGGGAAAGTTAACCTTTGTGCATGGGATAGATAGGGGTCCTGTTTCAATCTTCTGCATGTGTTCAGCTAGTTTTCCCAGCGCCATTTACTGAATAGGTTCTCCTTTCCCCAGTGGTGGATGATGGAGCCTTTGTCGAAGATGAGTTGGTTGAGAAATTGAGGTTTTGCTTCTGGAATCTCAATTCTATTCCATTGATCTATATGCCTATTCCTATACTAATACCAAGCTGTTTTGATGATTGTAGCTTTATAGTAAAGTTTGAAGTCTGGTAATGTGATACCACCTGCTTTGGTTTTTTTGCTGAGGATTGTTCTGACTATTCTTGGACGTTTGTGATTCCATATGAATTCCTGTGTTGTCTTTTCTAGGTCTGAGAAGGATGTTGCTGGTAATTTGATGGGTATTGCATTGAATTTGTAGATTGCCTTAGGTAAGATGGACATCTTCACAATGTTGATTCTTCCAATCCATGAGCATGGGATATTTTTCCACTTGTTTGTGTCATCTTTGATTTCTTTAAGCAGTGTTTTGTAGTTTTCATTGTAAAGGTCTTTCACGTCTCTGGTTAGGAAGATGCCAAGGTACTTCATTTTTTTTGTGGCTATTGTGAATGGAATTGTGTTTTCTATTTGGGTTTCTATTTATTATTGGTGTAAAGAAATGCTATTGTCTTTTGCACATTTATTTTGTATCCTGAGACTATGCCAAAGACCTTTATCAGTGTAAGGAGTATTTTGACAGATTCTCTTGGGTTTTCAAAGTACACAATCATATCATCTGCAAAGAGAGATAACTTGACTTCCTCTTTTCCTATTTGGATACACCTGATTGCCTTCTCTCCTCTGATTGCTTGAGCCAGGACTTCCAATACTATGTTGAACAGGAGGGGTGAGAGTGGGCATCCTTGTCTTGTTCCAGTTTTCAGGGGAAATTGGTTCCAATTTTTGTCCATTTAGGAGTATGCTGGCTGTGGGTTTCTGGTAGACGGCTTTTACTATTTTGAGGTATGTTCCCCATATGCCTAGATGTTTGAGGGTTTTTATCAAGAAGGGGTGCTGTATTTTATCAAAAGCTTTTTCTGCATCTAATAATATAATCATGTGGTTTTTGTTTTGACATCTGTTGATGTATTTAATTACATTTAATTACATAATAAATGTAATTTATGATTTTATGAATGTTGAACCAGGCTTGCATTCCAGGAATGAAGCCTACTTGTTCATGATGGATGATTTTTGAAATGTATTGTTGAATCCGGTTCGCCATGATCTTGTTGAGAATTTTAGCATCTATGTTCATCAAAGATATTGGTCTGTAGCTCTCTTTCTTTGTTGGCTCTTTACCTGGCTTGGGTATCAATGTGATGTTAGCTTCGTAAAATGATTTGGGGAGAGTTCCATCTTTTTCAATAACCTAGAATACCTTCAGTAGGATTGGTATCAGCTCCTCCTTAAATGTCTTGTAGAATTCTGCTGGAAAGTCATCTGGACCAGGGCTTTTTTCTTGTAGGTAGTTTTCTTATTACGTAGTCGATTTCCTTGATTGTTATTGGTCTATTTAGTGTCTCAATTCTTCTGGTTCCAACCTAGGTAGGTTGTGTGATGTCAGAAAGTCCTCCATTTCCTTAAGGTTTTCAAGTTTGTTTCCATACAAGTGTACGTAGTAGTCTCTAATGATCTTTTGTATTTCTTCAGGGTCAGATGTGACTTCATCCTTTGTGTTTCTGATTGTGCTTATTTGGGTTTTTTCTCTCTTTTTCTCGGTCAGTCTAGCTAGAGGACCATCGATCTTGTTTATCCTTTCAAAGAACCAGCTTTTTGTTTCATTGATTTTTTTGTATTATCTTTTTGTCTTCTATGTCCTGGATTTGGGCTTTTATTTTGGTGATCTTGATTCTTCTGCTGAACTTAGGGTGTTTGTGGTCTTGCTTTTCCAGCTTCCTTAGGTGGCTTGTTAGGCTGTTAATTTGTGTTCCTTCCATTTTCTTCATGTGTGTTTGTAGGGATATAAATACCCCTCTTACTATGGCTTTTAAGGCGCCCCAGAGATTTTTGTAAGATGTTTCTTCATTTTCATTTGTTTCCAGGTATCTTTTGATCCCTGCTTTGATTTCTTCATTGACCCAGGAGTTGCTTAACATCATGCTGTTTAGTATCCATGTCTGTGTTGGGTTTGGGGAGACCTTGTTGGTGTCAATGTTTATTTTTATTCCACTGTGGTCTGAGAAGGTGCATGGTAGAATTTTGGTCCTTTTAAATTTGCTTATGCTTGATTTATGGCCAATTATGTGATCAATCTTGGAATACGTTCCATGCGGTGATAAGTAGAATGTGTATTCTGTGGTCTTTGAATGGAGTGTTCTGTAGGTATCAATTAAGTCCATTTGGTCCAGCATCACATTGAGGTTCCCAATCTCCTTACTGATTTTTTGTCCTGATGATCTGTCTAGGGTTGTGAGTGGGGTGTTAAAGTCCCCAGTTGTGATGGTGTTCGAGTCAATATCTTTCTTTAGTTTTCTTAGAAGTTGCTTTATGAAAGTTGGTGCACCTATGTTGGGTGCATATATGTTTAGGATAGATATTTCCTGTTGATAGAGTGAACCTTTTATCATTATGTAGTGGCCCTCTGTATCTTTTTTAATTTTGGTAGCTTAAATGGTATTTTGTCAGAGATTAGGATCGCGACTCCTCCTTTCTTTTGTGTTCCATTCACCTGAAAATTTGTTTCCCATCCTCTTACTTTGAGTCTATGCATGTCCTTTCTAGTGAGATGGGTTTCTTGAAGGCAGTATATTGTTGCCTTGTGGTATTTTATCCATTTTGCCATTCTATGTCTTTTCAGTGGTGCGTTTAGTCCATTCACATTCAGGCTAATTATTGAAATGTGAGAGTTCATTCCTATCATAGAGTTCTTATAGAGTTGTTGTTCTTTCACTTGGTTTTTTTTTTTTTTTTTTTTTGTCTTTCTTTTGGTTTTGGGGTTGGTTCATGTATATTTATTCTTTTCCCTGTACTCTAGTGAAGAACGTTGTTCTTTTTTCCTTTTCTTCTATGTTTAGTACTTTCTTAAGTGTTTCATGTAGAGGTGGTTTGGTGGCAGCATAAGTTCTTAGGGATTGTATATCTGGAAAGATTTTGCTTCTCCCTCACTGATGTGCTTAGCTTGGCCGGGTAGGTTATTCTTGGTGGAAATTGTTTATCTTTTAGGACTTTGAAGATAGGGCTCCAAGTTCTCCTAGTCTGCAGGGTTTCTGTAGATAAATCTGGGCTATTCTGATTGGTCTTCCATGGTAGGTGATCTGGCCTTTTTCTCTTGCTGCCTTTAGGATTTTTTCCTTTATGCCTAATTTGCTTAGGCAATTTATTATGTGTCTAGGAGTTGGTCTTCTCATTTGTTGTCTTGCAGGGTTTCCTGAATCTCTCGTGTTTGAATTTTTGCATCACTGATTAGATAGGGGAAGTTTTCTTGAATGATCTCATGGAAAGTCTGTTCCAGTGTGGTCTCTGTCTCTCTTTCTGCCTCAGAAATGCCAATTACTCTTAGGTTTGGTCCCTTGAAGTAATCGCTCATCTCTGAAGGTTTTTTTCTGTCTTTTTGAGCTTGTTTTCTGTGTTTTTAATTATTTGAGTTAGTTCTATATTTTGGTCCTCAAGCTCTGAGATTCTTTCTTCTGCTTGGGTAATTCTGCTTTCCATGCTTATCAGCTTGTTATTTATTTCATTCATAGTATTCTTTATTACTGTTATCTCAGATATCAGCTCCTTCCTAGTTTCTTCTTGAGTCTCCTCAATTCTTTTTAATCTCTCCATTAATGTCTTGATATCTAGGTTTGTAGTTTGAGACCCTTCATTCTGGGGGCTCTTCATGGTTTGCATTCCAAAGTCAGTTTTCCCAGTGTCTGCCCTCCCAGTGGTCTGGGAGACACACATACTCTTCTTTTGGTTTTTCTTCATTTTTGTAGATTTTTCTCTCTCTCCCCTTTCCCTCCTCTTCTTTAATTCTGTTTTTGAGGGAAGGTGAGGTTACTTTTATTTCTCTTCTGCTATATCCTGTTCTTCCTTATGAGTGTCTTCTGGCTTTGTTCACTTTTGAGGTTGGAGTGTAGACTGCAATCTGTACTTTTTGCAGTTTTGAGGTTTAATTGAGAGGGAAGCTGTGGTTCAGAATGTATATGCTGATTCTAGCCTCCACAAACTGGTGTATGAGTACACTGGAACCTATTTCCCTCTGCCTTACAATCTGTCCGTTCAGCAGTATGTAGTCTTGGGTCCTAGATTAAAATGGGTGTATAAAAGAGGAAAATAATGGAGGAAGGGGGAGTCAATAGGAAGTTAGAGAGAGAGAAGTGCGAGAGGGAAAACCAACATACATACCAACTATCTGGTGAGATAGAGACACAAGGCCGGAAAGAAGTGAAAAAAGACACATAAGAAAGATTCCCTAAAGAATACTGATAGCTACACAGAGACAAACCAATATAATCATGAAGCAGTGTAAGTCAGAAGGCAAAAAATGAATGTGATCAAAATAAACAGTCACAATGATAAAATCATCAGTCACGATACGAGATCAGACTAAAATCACTTCAGCTCTGATCTCCGGTCTCTCCCCTTTGTTTTTCATTGCAGGCAGCTATGTTTACTCACAGCTTGGGTTTGGCTGCCTGGGAGTTGCTTTTATCTGATTCAGCTTAGGGGTGGGGCTTTGTCTCCTGTTTAGCAACATTACCTTAGGAACCGAGGTGGAGTTTGTTGATAGGTGGGCAGGGCAATGGAAATCTCTGCCTGGAGAAAGGCAGAGGGAGATTCTCTTTCGTAGATCCCTTTCTCTCCTCTTGTCTGGGTCCCCAAGCTCGGGGTCATGCACTGAGTGCCTCAGCCAGGGTGGGCCCTGAGCTCCAGAGTGCCAAACCTCCAACGGGCAGGCGGTGAGTGGCCAGGCGGTGAGCCGCGAGAGTGGCCCTGGGCCCCCCACAGTGTACTTCAGCCAGGAATGGGACCGGTGTCTCTGAGGGGCGGGCACCCAGAGCCTCCCTGAGTGACCAGTGGCTTGGTGCTGGGTGCCAGGCGAGAGACCATGTAGCCAGGGAGCTAGCTGAGATCCAAGACTCCCACACATATGGTGGAAGAGCAGCAGCAGGGGGCCGCAATATCCGGCCCTGCGTGGGACCGAAGGTCCCCGGGCCTTGGACCAGCACGGCTGGTGGTGGGCTGGGGGATGGGTGAAGAAAAGTAAGAGTCTTTTTAGGAACTCACGTTCAGAGAATCTCACAAGTTCACCTATGCCATCGCCATCTTGCTCCCCCTCCAGGAATTTCTTTATGGATGGGGTATCTTAATCAGGGTAGTAAAGGAGAGGGCCTTCCAAACATTATTTCATATGGGGTGCACCCAACCTTGTATGGGGTGCATCAGACTCAAGGGGGGAGGGGGCCCCAAAAGGGGTGAATTAGGTTTATTTTATTTTTTTCACCCCAAATTCCCCCCTTTTTTTTTTATTTTATTTTGGGGCTTAAAGTAAAGGGGGTTAAGCTTTAAGGTTTTCTGTTCATGCGTTCTACCTGTCCAGAGCTTTGTGCTCAGTAGGCACAATGTAACTTCCAGTTTATATTTAGTGCTTTGCTAACCATTTGAACTATGGATAAGGTAAAGGCAGAACCGTTATCAGAGCCAATAGAGAGAGGGAGCCCAATCGTAGGAATAATTTCATTTAATAAAAACTTTGTGACCATAGGTGCGGTTTCACTTTTTTGTGGCAAAGGCTTCCATCCATCCTGAAAAAGTGTCCACAAAACCCAGTAGATATGTGTAACCCACATGAGGGGGTTTTACCTCAGTAAAGTCCACTTCCCATGTTTCTCCAGGGCTCAGTCCCTGGGTCCTAATACCATTTGGTGGTTTTGGTCCTTGTTTTGCATTTACTTGTGCACAAGATGGGCATGTTTCAGTGGCTGTGACAGCGAGACTTCTTAAGTCTTGAATGTAGTAGTACTGGTTTAGCATTTCAGGTAATTTAGTACCTCCCAGATGGGTAGTAGAATGAAGTTGATTTACCAGAGTACATCCAAGAGCAGCTGGAAGGATGATTTTGGAGTCCTTAGTTATCTACTATCCTGAGGTTTCTTTTTGTGCTCCCACTGGGTCAGCTTGCTCCTCTTCTTCTCAGATATAGGTGGGCTATATTTTGGAAGTGAGGGAACTGGAAAAATTTTGTTAGCAGGATAGGGAGGGGATCAACTGGGAGCTCTGCTGACTCACGAGCTGCCCTATCAGCTAGGTGATTTCCTGTTGCTTCCAGAGTGTCTGATTTTTGGTGTCCCCTGCAATGAATGGCAGCAACCTCTTTGGGAAGCCATATAGACTCTAGAAGGGCTAAAATTTCCTCTTTGTAGTCTTACCTGCCATTGTAAGAAGGCCTCGTTTCTTGTAGATAATGGCATGGAGGCTTTGATATTGAGTAATATGAGCATTTGACATCCAGCAGCCAGTGGTTTCCCAGAGCAGAGTCTCTACAGCGTAGGAAACTGTTAGGGCCTGGATTTGACCAAAAGTCAGTTTATCTGCTTCCTTAACCAGTATAGCTGTAGTAGCAATGGCTTGAAGACAGGATGGTCATCCAGAGGTCACTGGATCCAACTTTTTGGATAAATAGGCTGCTGGTTGCCACCAGGGTTCTAAGGTCTGGGTAAGAACACCCTTTGTGATTACCAGCTGTTCATGAATAAACAAGTGGAAAGGCTTTGTAACATCCAGGAGGGCCAAAGCCAGAGCTTGGGTAAGAGCTGCCCTTAACTGCTGGAATGCTTGATTTTCAGTGGCAGTCCATGTCAGAGGTTGATTCCCTGTTGTGGCTGAATATAGGGGCTTGGCAATCTCAGAAAATCCCGGGATCCATTACTGACAGTATCCTGCCACCCCCAGGAATTCCTGTACTTGTTTTTTCAAAGTTGGGGTGGGGATTCAAAGAATGCCTTCCTTCCAGGCCATGGTTAGGGTTCACTTATCCTTTTTCAGCCAATATCCTAAATAGGAGACCTTGGATAAGCAGAGTTGTGCCTTCTTAGCCAATACACAGTAGCCCAGGTCTTGGAGAAGCTGCAACAAAGTCTTTGTGTCTTTTAAGTAAGTGTCTAAGTCTGCCACTGTAAGTAAGAGATCATCTACATACTGGAGTAAAGTTCATTTAGGGTATAAGGCATGGAACCCTGATAAGTCCTGTTGCAAGGCTTCCCTGAAAAGAGTCAGGGAGTTTTTGAACCCCTGTGGCAACCGGTCTAAGTTAGCTGAATGGTATTCCCTAAGTC
>JAPVLO010004172.1:0-16962 GCA_027257055.1 Cephalopachus bancanus
TTATGTAGAGAAGAGGTCATTAAAAAACAGCAGCATATGTACTCTTCTCAAGTGCTCATAAGACTGTTTCTATGTAGACCATATTTTAGGTCATAAGTAATTCTCACTAATTTTTTAAAGATCAAAATTATACAAGATACCTTCTCAGAGCACAAAGGAATCCTTTCTAGAAATTAGTAACAGACAGAGTTAAGCATACTTTTGAACAACCAAAGAGTTAAAAGAAGAAATACCTGCAGATATTAGAAAATATTGAAAGATAAACTAAAGTTTAAAGTAAATGAAAATAATGATATACAACAAAAAAATTCTTAGAATAAAATTTACAAACCTAGACGTCTACTTTTGAAAAGAAGAGAAGTTTCAAATCAATGTAACTAAGCAACCTATAAACTAGAAGAAGTACAAACTAAAAACCAGCAGACAGAAGTGGAAATAAATGATAAGGTAAATAGACAAACAATGGAATAATCAACAACACCAAATGTTGGTTCTTTGAAAAAAAAAATCAACAAAATTGACAAACTCTTGGACAGTCTTATTAAATAAAAGGAAAAAACTGAACTCATAAATGAAAAAAGAGAAATTACTTTTGATTTTACATAAATAAAGTAGATTATATAAGAATACTGTAAACAATTAAAAACTAACAAATTAGATAAACTAGATAAAGGAAGACTTCATAGAAGTGAACAAATTACCAAAATTGATTCAAGGTTTAATAGAAAGTGTGAACACATTTACAGCTAGTAAAGACATTGAATTCCTCATCAAAAACTTTTATAAACAAAAGCCCAGTTCAAGATGACTTTACTAGGAAATTCTATTAAAATAATTTGAACAATTAAAATAAATATTACTCAAATTCTTCTAAAAAAGTAAAAAAAAAAAAACAGGGAATACTTCCTAACTTGCTGTTGGAGGCATCCTGATATAAAAGCCAAAGTTACAACAAAATCAATATATCTTAGGAATATAGATGCAAATATTTCTCAATAAATATTAGTAAACCAGACCCAACAGCACTTTGGAAATAATGACCACATACACATACAATCTAATTTTGAAATGGGTGCAGGATTTAAATAGATATTTCTCCTAAGAAGGTGTACAAATGAACAATAAGCACAATAAAAAAGCTGAACTGTGGTAAACATTAGGAAAATACATACTAAAAGCATAAGATGATACCATCTTACTCACTAAGAAGGTAAATATATAACATGTGTGTGCATGTATACATATGTGTGTGTATCTGTCTATCTGTGACACATATGTATGACAGAAAGCAAAAAGTATTGGCTAGAATATGAAGGAATTGGAAGCATTGTGGTCTCTAGTTGGTAAAGTTCTGAAGCCACTAGGGAAAACAGCATAACAATTTCTCAAAAAATTGAAAACAGATTTACCATGTAACCCAGTAATTCTATGTCTGAATATATACCCCTTAAAAATAAAAAGCAGGGTGTCAAAAATATATTTGTAACCACGTTCATAGTAGCATTATTTAAAATAATCAAGGAGTAACCCATGTCCATCAACAGATGGGTTGATAAACAAAATGTGATGCACACATACAATGGAATATTGTTCATCCTTAGAAAGAAAGAAGGAAAATTCTGACACATGCCAGATCATAGAGAATATTATGCTAAGTGTATATTATGCTAGAAGATATTATGCTAAGAGAAAAAGCCAGTCACAAAAAGACAAATACTGTTTCATTCTACACTAATGAGATACCTAAGACTGTCAAATTTATAGACACAGGAAATAGAAGAATGGTAGTTGTTAGGGTCTGGTAGGAAAGAGAAATGGGAAACTATTTCATCATGGACACAAGACTGTTTTGCAAGGTTGAAATAAATTCTGTGGTAGAAGTTGATGATGGTTTTAAAACTGTGTGAATGTACTTTGTGCCACTAAATTATGTACTTAAAATGGTTAATATAGCTACTTGTATATTTTGCATTTTTTGACATAGCTGCTTTTTTTATTTTTAAGGATTATACATCATGACCAAATGGGATTTATACCAGGAATACAAGGATGGCTCAACAAGAAAAGCAATCAGTATAATACTCCACATTGTTAAAATGACAGAAAAAAGAATATCATCTAAACAGAAGCAGAAAAACATTTGACAAAATTCAACACTCTTCATAATAAAATCACTAAGAATATTATGAATAAAAGAGAATTTTCTTACAAAAATAAAATAGGCATAAAATTTTAAAATCTATTTAATACCACACCTGGAGGTCTAAAAACTTATGCCCTAAAACCAGAGGGAGAATAAAACAAAGTATCTCTACTTTCACCAGTGCTATTCAATGAGGTACTGAAAGTTCCAGCCAGAGCAATTGCACAAGGAACAAAAAGGCATTTAGATACAAATAAAGAAGTAAATCTATTTTTATTTCAAGATAACGTGATTCTTTATGAGGAAAAGTTCCTACAATGCACAAATAAAGCAACTGCATCTAATAAATGGTTTCAGCACAATTTCAGGATAAAAGATCAATGCAAAAAACAATTGTATGTGTCTATCCCAATACTAGCAATGAACAATCTGAAAAAAAAAACACACTATTACATTTATAATTGCACTGAAATGGATAAAAAGACTAATATCCATATCCAAGAAGAAAAAACAAACAAACAAAAAATACACAACAAAACTGGCATATTAGAAATTTGCCAAAACTTTCCTTGTATGATGACCATTTATCTAACCTAATCCTAAATTGTAGCCCACATCTTTAAAATAAACAAAATGTGGAAAATCATCTCACATTCATGGATTGAAAAATATCATGTTGTTACAATGATGATGCTCCCCTAAGTAATCCCCAAAGAGTCAATGTAATTCCCATCAAAATCCCAATGGCCTCTTTTTGCAAGAATAGGAAAGCCAGTCCTCAGTTCACATGCAAAACAGGAAGAGGATTCAATCTCTCAACTTCATGACTTAAAATAAAAAATATCTGAGGTATTCAAAACAGTGTGATACTGGCATAAACATAGAGATCAAGACCAATGGAATAAAACTGAAATCCATACATAAACCTAAACTTCCATGGCCTGTTTTCAACATGTGAACACCATTCAATCAAAGAAAGTTTTTTCAAAAAGCAGAATCAGGACAATGAAATAACCAGCAGAGTAATGGATCTGAATCCTTATTTTAGTCTATTTACAAAATATAGCTGAAAGTGGATGAAAAACTTAAATGTAAGTAGTAAAAGTAAAAACTATGAAAGTAACATAGGGGTAAATAATAATGTCTTTAGATATGGCAATATATTACCAATTTGACACCAAAGCAACAAAAGAAAAAGATAGATAAATGAGGCCTCATCAGAATTCAAACATTTATGCATCAAAGGGTAAAATTAAGAATGTGAAGTGACACCCTAAAAAATGGGAGAAAATATCAAATATATGTAAAGCTTTAATATCCAGAATACATAAACAATCCCTAAAGCACAGCAGCATAAACACAAGAAACTCAATTTAAAATAAGCCATAAACTTGAATCACATTTTTTTTCGCAAAAAGATATAAAAGTAGAAAAAATATAAAAGATGTTCAATATAATTGGCCATTTAGGACATGCAAGTCAAAACCACAATGAAACAGCATTGACACTATCACAAAAGACTACAAAATCACACGTATTGACAAGTATGTGGAAAAGACTCCTCCAACACTGCTAGTGGGAATATAAATGGGTACATTTACTGTAGAAATGTTTATTTGTTTCTCAGGAAGATAAACATAACATCACTACAAGAACCCAGAAATACCACTCCTAGGAAAATTCCCAAGAAATACAAAAATACATCCATGAAAAGACTTGTATACAAAAGTTCATAGTAGCATTATTTATAAGAGCCAGATAGTGACTATAAAAAGCCTGACAATAGATAAATGATAAACAAATTGTTATATGTGTGTCTATAAAATAGAACATAACTTTATTCAGTCACAAAAGAAATAAGTACCAATGTGTGATACAACTCAATTGACCTCCAAAACATTATGTTAAGAGATAGAAGCACAAAAGAGATGGTCACAAATGCTAGGAGTTCTTTCATATAATATATCCATAAGAAGCAAATTCATAGAGACAAGATGAAGGTTCATTTTCACTACATTATGAATGAGGAAAAGGGACATGATAATTTAAAGGAATATGATAATTTTTGTTGAGGGATTAAAAAAATTATAAAAACTGGAGAGTGCTGGTGGTTGCATAACACTGTGACTATACTAAATACCAATAAAGTGTACACTCTACATTGGCTTATTGTAAGCATATGAATCCCACAACATTAAAAATGGCATTACTCTCCAAATTAATCAACAGACAATACAACTCCTGTCAAAATTCCTATAGGCGTCATTGAATAAATTTATAATCCTACCCTAAAATTCATGTGGATATTCAACGGACTCAGAATAGCTAAAATATTGTGAAATTGAACAGCAAACTTCAAGAACTCACAAACCTCAATGTAAATCTTCATACAAACTTACAGTAATTAAGACCTCAAAAAAATGTACTACTGTCATGAGAACAGACATCAAGATCAGTAAAGAATTGAGAGGTCACAAACAAATCCTAACATTTATAGTCAATTGCCTTTTGACAAAGGTGTTAAGAAAATTAAGTGAAGAAAAATTAGCTTTTTCAATAAATAGCACAATGACAACAAAACACATGTTTGCATGTTGCCTGATAGGCACCAACCTCTAACTTCTTATCTGTGCAAATTAATTTTAGCTTACACTCAAGGTTTCTCTCTTCCATCTACCTACTCTTCCTCATAACACATCTTTAAACCTCTACACTAACCACACAACACATCTGCAAACCCTCCCCTATCTCTCACTGCAAATATGCTGAGATCTATTTTAGTCTGCAGGACATTCAGGAATCTTACTTAGATTAAGCCGTTCTTTTTGCATTCTCATATACACTGTCTGCAAATATGACTCTCATCTTTGTCTTATGACATGGCATTTGATATTTTCTAAGTTGTTTGTAACTGTTTACATTTCATTGCAGTGTCCACTGTATTCTCCTCAGGTAGATCACTTTTATTTATAGAAGGGTTGGGAGAGATTGAAGATGGCTGACTGGAGACAGCTGGTGAGCACATCTCCTAAGAAGAGGATCTGAAAAAATGAGTCAGTATTGGCTCTTCAGAGGAACCTTTGGAAGCTGATATGGAAATACATCGGAAGACATATGGGATCACTAAGAACAAAGGGGATCAAACCCCAGCCCCCTTCAGATCCAGCCCTGATGTGGAACCAGGAGAGGACCTCTTATGAAGAGAAAAGGTGAATGACTGGGAAAGTTTTCTCAGCTCTCTCATAGACCTCAGCAGCCCTAGCCATGGGGCAAAACAAAACAAAACAAAACAAAAACCCTTCCACTCCCCCGACACCTCACTCTTCCCAAATGCAGAAAGCCACCTCTAATCCAGAAAGAGGCCCTTCTTAGGCTTGAACTATAGGGCCTTTGTTTCCTGTGAGGCTGGGAACCAGCTGCTACCATCCTGGCACAGAAGGACCCCAAAGGTCTGCAGTCTGCAGCCCTGGACTACTCCACGTGGGTGATAACACCTCCGTCTCTGGCCCCAACCAGGGCAGTGCTTCCACCTCTAAGGCATTTCTGTCATCCACCTCAAACTTAATCAGCAGTTGTATTCTCAGCTTGACCAAAGGGGGCCGCTGTCCTGCAGGATGAGGAGATAGCCCTCTTACAGCCCCCGCTTTGACTGTATTTGCCTCTCCCTTGTAACAGGGAGAAAACAAGAGGAGGAGCCTCTCTGCAACTCCTAGCCAGAAAGGAGCACAGCCACTTCTGACAAGCCAGAAGAAAGAGCCTGCCCAGGTGAGAAAAGGTTGCTCCAACAGTGACTGAATATTTGGGTGGGGGCTGAGCCCGCCAGGCTTCTCCCAGTCGCCCACCAAAGTGGCTGCTATGGGCTTGCCTGCATGCTGGAAAAATTGGAAGTGTTGCAACTCGCAGTCAGACAAGACCCCTGCCTTCCAACTCAAGTGAAAAAAAAGGCCCCTAACCCGGGAAGGCAATTGTGCCCCATCCCACCTTGATTAGTTTGGCAGGCACTGAACCGGTGAGACTTTTCCCAGATGCCCACTAACTGCTGTGGCCTCACCCACAGGTGGGTAGAGAAAGAGTGCTGGGACTCTAAGGCAGGCAGGGGAGCCCTGCTTCCTAAACTGGAGTATGAAGGCCCCTACCGTCTAGACTGCAGTTAAGTAGGTGCCTCACTGGCACTGTTAAATCTCCACACTCTGCCTGAACATGATAGCTGTGGATCAGAGCTCTGCTAAGGACACAGTTTCAAGAGGTCATCATTACCCACCCCAAAATGATGCTGCCACTGCCTTATCCTTTGCGACCTGTGGGTCAGGGAAAGAACAGGGAATTTGGACACTAAAGGAAGTCAAAGCATCTTAGGCAGACACATCAATAAGGAGGAAGAGGGAGAGGAGAAGGAACCATTGCAAAGCCCATACCAATAATAGCAACTTTAATGACAATAAGTAAAATAAAAGGATGAGATAAGAAGGAATTAGATGAGATGAGAAGAAATCTCATCTACCCGCAGATGAGAAGGAATCAGGAACCAGTAATCAGATTCCAGTAATCAGAGGACTAGCAATCCCAAAAGTCAAAGCATTTTGACACCCACATGGATCAAGCAGGCTCCTGAGCAATGGATTTTTAACCAGAATAAATAGTCTTGAATGATGGATAAAGAGTTTAGAATAGAGATGGCAAAGTGACTCAATGAGATCCAAGGTAACACGGATACCCCAAGAAAATAGACTTGAAAATTAGTCCAGGAAGTGACAGAGTACTTGGGCATCCCAAGAAAGAACCAGACTGAAATGCTCATAAGTGAACCTTGAACAACTATTGTAATACTTTAAGAAAGGGATTGGCAGTAGTGGGAAACTGCCAGGGGAGGGCGGGGGCAGGTTTGACAGTAGTGGGAAACTGCCAGGGGAGAGGGGAACCCCTCATCAACAGGGGTACCTGCATAACGAATGTTTGTATACCTAGCCCTGAATTGTACCCTACATGTTAAAAATTAAAAATTAAAAAAATAGAAATATGTGTTCCAGGAATTTCTTTTTTTTTTTTCTTTTCTTATAAATATGTAGGGTACAATTCAGGGTTAGGTATACAAACATTGATTATTCAGGTACCCTTGTTGCTGAGGTATGCCCCGCCCTCCCCTAGCAGTTTCCCTCAACTGCCAGTCCCACCCCCCTTCCCTGACAGTTTCCCACTACTGCCAATCCCTTTCTTATAGAATTATTATTGTTCAAGGTCCACTTATTCAAAACACAATCACAAGCCTTAATAGCAGACTTGACAAGGCAGAGGAAATAATTTCAGAGCATGAAGATTGATCTTTTGGATTAACTAAGACTGACAAAAAGGAAGCATTTGAGAAACATGGAATTAAAGAAAAAAGATCAAATCTATAGCCATTCAGAATTCCTGAGAGAGGAGGGAAAGCGAGACAAACTTGGAACAAGCTTTTAAAGATATTATCCAAGAAAACTTCCCCTATCATGCTAGGGAGACCATCATGTAGATACAAGACATTCAGGGAACTCCTGTGAGGTACTATATGATGCAACCATCCCCAAGACACTTAGTCATCAAATTAGCCAAGTTCAGCCTGAAATAAAAAGATAATATTAAGGCAGCTAGAAAGAACAGATCTGACATCTTACCGGGGGAGACTTATCAGAATAGCTACAGATCTCTCAGCAAAAATCTTACAAACCAGAAGAAATTGAGGGCCCATTTTTAGCATTTTTAAAAAAAAAAAAGCAAAAACAAACCAACCAAACAAAAATATATGGCAAAATGGGCTTCAGAAATGAAAGAGAATTAGACAACAATATGACAGGAACAAACCTTCACATGGCAGTAGCTAACTTGAATGCTAATGGCCTGAAAGCACCACTTTTAAAAATCACATTGGCAAATTGGATGAAGAAAACCATGAATTCATTCTTTTGCTGCCTTCAGTAAACTGATCTCAATTCAAATGACACCCATAGGCTCAAGACAAATGGATGGAGAAAGGTCATCCATAAAAATTAAAAATAAAAAAGAGCAGGAGTTGCTTTTCATCACCAGGTTAAATAGACTTTAAGTGAATAAAAGTAACAAAAGACAATGAAGGACATTATAAAATGATAACAGACTCAATTTAGCAGCACAATATATCCATCTGAATGTGTGCGCACCCAAATAGGATCACTCACATTTATAAACCAATTGCTAACTAAGCTAAGAGTGTACAAAGTCCTACAGCAGTAGTGGGTACTTCAGCAGCTTTAGACAGATCATCAAGGCAGAAGACTAACAAATAAATCTGGGACTTATTGGCACTTCCCAAATAGATCTAATAGACATCCATAGAACACTCCACCCAGCAACCACAAAACGTTCTTCTCGTCTACACATGTACACATGGAAACTCTAATATCAACCACACACTCCATTATAAACCAAACCTGAATAAATTCCAAAAAGTCAAAATTATACTCAGTATCATCTCAGACTACAGTGGAATGAAAATAACTATCAAAACCAAGAGAAACCCTCAAAAACACAAGAATACATCGAAATTAAACATGCCAGAGGCCATCATTCTAAGTGAATTATCACAGAAAGGGAAAAACCAAATATCGCATGTTCTCACTTGTAAGAACAAAATAATAGGCTATATGGACACAAGGCAAAAAACAACATAATGGGGGACCCCCAAAAGGGGGGAAGGGAGGGAGGTGGAATAAAGGGTTTAAAATCAACCATCAAGTACCATTCAGGGTACCTGGGATTGGGGGTGCCCAGGCTCATCAGAAACCCAACCTCACCATCAAACAATATGCCTGTGTAGCAAATCTTCACATGTATACCTACATATGCAATTAAAAAAAAATTGTAAGAAAGAACTTTCAAAAAATTTAAAAAAAAAAACTCCACTTGAAACTGGAATTTCCTAGGAGTGGAATCAAAATGATAGCTTTAAAAATCCAAAGAATTATCTGGTATATTACTAAAAAGTGGTAACAGGTTGAAATCTTAGAGTCTTTATGCAAAGGTACATTTGTTATTACTACTTCCTTATATCTTACATGTCTCATATAAATTAAACCACTTATTTTGAAAATGACAAGTTAAAAATTAAAAAAGGGTCAAAGCCTTTTAGCTATTTGACAATTACATTTTCTGTGATGTTTAGTGCATATTCATAAATATAATATGTACTTGGCAAACATTGTTGGCTGACCATTTGGATATCCTTAGTAAACGCCAGAGCTATTTAATCACAAAATGAACAATAAATTAAAACACTGAGATCTTGCTAACATTTTACCTGCTCCATTTTGATCAGAAAGCAATCAATAAAGTCCCGAGGGTTGTTAGCAGCCAGTGATTCTTGGTGTTCTTTTGTTTTCTCCAAAACATAATTTTTTGTAAGAGCAACATTTTTAAATAATTTGTTATGAATCCCTGGGAAATAATCAAGGAGAATAAGGAAATTATTGCAGACCTAAAAGAGAAAAACATATTAACTAAGCAATATCTAAATATATAATCATATATATAACTATAACATAATATATGTCTGTCTATCTATCTATCTATCTATCTATCTATTTTCCACAAAGCCCTGGTTAGAAATTATAGCCAAAAATATAAATAAAATATGATGTCCATATGTTGACAGGGAAAATTTATTGTGCATATATAATTCTTAAACTTATAGAACATTGATAGAAAGATTTGAGTGAGAAAATTCTGATCATAGTAAAAAAGGCTATTATTATTTTATAGAATCACACATCATTGTTATTGTACAAAATATCTTATGTCATTTTTTTCCATTTTGAAACACCAATTCTTTCTTCTCATTTTCAAATTTAGGATGGCATTAATTACTATGATTCACATTTTGTAGACAACCACAGAGGTGGAGGTACAGTGGGCTACTTGCTGTATATTGACTTCTATCAAGCTGATTCAAAAATGGAATCAGTATTTTAATAGTTGTCAGGGACCAAGATACCTTACCTAGAATCCCAACTGTGCAATGAGCAGATAAATGACTTTTCGAAGATTATACCATTGTCATTTAAGCAGAGTGTAGGACATGCCAACTCATTGCAGAAGAATTGAGATGTTTGTTTATGGTTCATATGATAAAACCAATGATTTTTGTCATTCATAACCCAGTTACCACATCAGCCAGCATCTCAACTGAGGCTTCAAACATTCTTGGTCTACTCAGTGATTTCTGGCAGCTTCTTTGGGTCCAAATAATCTCCCTACCTTAATGGACATATTTTCTTCCTAAATTTGAAGACTCCTGCTAAGTGAAAAGATAAAGAGGTCTCTAAGTGTTGACTGAAGGACAAGCCTTGTGGGTAATGAAATACTTCAAAAAAAATCCTGGATATCCATTCAGAGATACAGGCATGCATTGAGGTGGTTACTAAAGTACTTTATAGAAATAGGCTTTGGAGCTGTAGTGGGAAAACTACTGGTCAAAGAGCTAGTAGACTGGAAAGACAGTCATATATGTGGGCATTTGTTTACTGTGCTTTAATAAAAGACTCCTATGCTAAATAAAGGACTCAGCCATCTTTTCCAGATGGTCACACATAAACTTCTGAGTAGGACTGTGGTATTAAAAAATGTACTCTACAGTTTAGTCCAAACAGAACGTTGGACTTTTCAGATAAAAAAAGGTTAAATGATTTCTTAGGAAGACAAAATGTTGGCCTCACATAGATCCACGGGGAGTTCAGAATCTTGAAGTTTTTATTAAATCTTTCCATCAAGGTAAGAAAATTCTGATCTTTATAATCAAATCGATTCTGGAAAATGATGGAACAGATCACATTGCAGGGAGCGCAGCTCAGGATAAAAGTGGGATCACAGGATGAGCCTAAAGAAATGGAAACAAGCTTAAAATACAATTAAGATGTAAATATAAACAATTCTGCATTTTTAAAGAGGGAAAGGAAATTTAACAATTTTAAGAATCTCTTTTGTTACATAAAAAAATTAAGCATGCATAAAATCAACATAACTTTTTTTCTTAAACTTGAGCTAAGCATTACTCCCAAGCTGGATAAATCATGGTATTTTTCTTGTGGCAATTCATTCCACGGCTTTTATTTAAGTCCTTTATCCCAAAGTGATGGTTACTTTGAAAGGAAAAAAGAAAAACTTAAAATGATACAATAATTAAAGTTTTTAGAGCAGGATCACATTTGTCTACAAAGCTTATGAACAACAAAGCCCAGAGAAAGAAAAAGAGCAAGTAGTTGTGGACCAGGAAACTTTTTATACATAATGAATAGCTGGAAGATTCATGTGTTGAGCCAGTAGAGAGGCACTAGAGCCAGAGTGTCTGTGTGTGAATTTATGTATTTGATGGTACAAATGTGAAAAGTAGAATGTATCCATTTTACATATCAAGAAAAATGCAAACAACAAACGTGAATTGATAAATTGATGTGTTTTTATTATTCCAATGTTTTAAAAACCAAATTTTATTGTTAAGAACACAAATATTAATCATTTCCAATTATCCTCCAAGTTTAATTTATTTGGGAAACTGCTCTCGTGTGAATTCTGGGATATTATTCCATATAGCCATCAAGATAAGTATGTTTTAATAAGCACCCAAATTTGATCATAAGTTAGGCCAAGTCTATTTTTTTACAGGTAAATAAAAAAATATAAGATAGGTGATTTCCAGTCTTTCCTTTTACTTCATTTGAATTAGGAAGTTTAAAATAAAGAATCTGGAATCTGAGTTAAAGATTCGTTGTGGCAAACACTTCGTAGATGATTAGAATTGGAAGTGGGAGAAAAGTAATTACCATATATCTCTATGCCAAAACCGAAACTGTGGGAGGGGGCAAAGAGAGATAAGCAAAACTGAAAGCAGGGCCCCAAAATTTTACTTAAGGGTGTCAAGGTAAAGAGTTATTGATCATACTAAAAATCTAGTTAAACAAGTTGATTACATATTGTTATTTGAGTATTTTGCAGAATTATACTATAGCATATATTAACTCAAGACATATACCTCACTTAAATAAGTAAAGGGAACCAAAGATAATAAATTCTGATATTTTAAAAATAGTACAGTCTTTATAGAAAAATATAAATCGATGAGAACTGGCAGGCACTGTAGGCAGGGACCTGGGGGATACACCCAGGCATGTCAGTGCTAAGATAATTGAAATAAATGAAAGCACAAAAAACTTGGTTCAGACTTGGTAAAAGTGTAATGGGGTCATCCATATTCACTTGCCAAGTATGTTGCTGAAATATTCTGGAAGAAGCAACCAACATTTGTGCCATGGAGAAAACATTTCTCTTTAACTCTTCCTGAAAATGAACTCAAAGCTTGCAAGCATTATGTATGATTTGAAAAACAAGGAAACAAAGTTGAGAAAATAGGATCAAATGACCTTATACATGCATATTCTATGCTCAGTCATGTCTGCACACACACAACACACATACACACAAGCTGCCTTGGCTCTCAGCTTCAAATATGCCTCCTCCACAACAGTGCTGACAACTAAAATCCATAATGAAAGCTAGGACGTCCCCTGAAATGTTTCTAAGGGTGTCATTAGGGAAAACAGGCATCTGTTAAGGTCACTGATACAAAGCGTCACCCACCCTTGGTTTTTCTTAACTCCTCCACCTGGTAGGGGCTTCCTCTTGAACACGGCCCTCAATGCTCCTCTTTCCCATCCCAAAATTCCGCACGGTCATGAGGGAGAAATGCCGAATCTCCTTCCATTACTGAAAATAAATTTCCCAAAAGAGGGAAGAAAAAAATTAGGAGGGAGATCTCAGGCAAGGAACACAGAGCTGGCACCAGACGTCCATGGAAATTGGCCACGCTCTGCTTAAGAATTTGTTCTAGGTCTGTTTTCATTCCTCCCCACCCACATTACTGCTGATGACACAGGCACCTGCACACCGACCAAGTCCTTGATTAGTTCTTTCAGAAACAGAAAAATTCCTCTTCCAGAAAATTCATCTCCAAGGTCAATCAAGGCTTCTTTCACTGCTTCATATCCATACAACACCACAATGGGCCTCATGCCAAAATATACAGTGAACACAGGGCCATAGACTTTTGAGAACTGGGGAAGGATATGTACAAAGCCGCAAAAGAGGTCACTGTTGGGTTCACATATTGTGCTTAATTCACAATAATAACGTCATTCTAATTTTAATCTGCTTATCTGCCACTCGTAAATTCTAATATTTCTGAAGTTTACATATCAATGTGATGGTGGCTGGTTATTGTTGCCACACATGGAGGCCCTATGAGGTGCGACGGCCCAGGCAAAGGTACACAGATTGAAACTAATCCTCACACACATTCCACACATGAGTTCTCCCCCATACAAATACCAAAACTGAAGTTGGGGAATTTCATATTTATTGTCAGGGTCCCACATGTGATATAGGGAATCTCCAAAATTTTAACCTCTGTTTATTCAAACGCTGATGCTTGAGCAATGTTTCAGTCCCCCTGACCACCTTGAAACCGATACCCAGCTCACAGCTTCAGAATCACTTGTAACTGCTGGTATTACCAACATATAAAGAGTAATCACCACAGAGGCAGAACCAGGATGTGCAGCATCTCCTGGAAAAAAAGTTTCATCATCCTCTAGCATTCTTGTGCACAGATAGCAGCTTGTACAGAATCCACATAATAATAATAATAAATAATTCTGTTATCACCTATTGGGTCCTGACTGATTACTTCTTTATTTCAATCAATAATGTTGGTTCTGAATCTATACCTTGTTCCCTGACATCAGATAGAAAGTGAATCTTCAGATAACTTCAATTTTAGCAGCTATTCCAAATAAAATACATGGCTAATATAGCAGATGATTTACTGAGTCAAAACTGTAATCGCAAAAAATTTTGCTTATTGTTTATCTTCATCCCGAAAAATTTTTTCAAATGGTTATGAAACAAAGAAGGAACACTGCACTCGAAATTTTGCCCATATATAATTTTGATGCTACCATACAATGACCTAAATGCTTCTCTTATCACAAAATGCATTACCCCATTCCATCATTTTTTTGCCGGTGGCAGATTGGACAAGGCAACAGACAAATCAAAGTTTATAAGAAGTATTTTGTTTTACAATCTTTTTTAGAAGTGTGCTTCTATGCTTCTAAGGTATAGAAGTCAAATACCCTACTTACTCTTTGCAAACCACTGGAGAAATATAATGCATACTTACAGTGCTGAAAGATTTGCTGATGTTCTTTGCTCTATTTGTAGGCTATTTCCAATAATAGGGAGAAGAGTTGGGCCAGGAGGGAGCTTTCCTCTCCCGGAGCTCTGTCTCCTGAGTGCAAGGAGATGCAAACAGGAGAGACAGAGCACTAGGACCACAAATAGATCCATTGCAGCCTTATCCTTCTATGAAGGCATCTGTGAGCTTACTCTACAAAGCTTATATAACACTCTCTGCTAATTGATTGTGTAAGTCTTTGACATAGAAAGTGACCAATCACCAAAGCCATTTTCCTTTGAGTGAACTTTGGCACACTAATATAGATCAAAATAAAATGTTCTTTAGTCTTGTTATCTTTTTTTTCCCGTTTCTGTCCAGGACATTCTGGCTTAAAGGTACTTGATTGGAACCCAGATGTTGGTCAATTTTTGAAAGCATTGATTTTATAATGTGCAGTGGTGGTGGAAAAGCACTGAAATAAACGATTAGATAAAAAAAATCACTCAAAATTTCTGGAATCTCAGATTAATGGATAGTCTGGAATTATTATTTGAGTGAAATCAGTGTATTATATTTAAAAAAATACAATGCAATGCCATATCAAACATTAGGACTTTTTACCTTTAAAAAACAAAAGTCTGTCAAATATTTTGTGTACTTTTAACAATACAGCTGCCTACACAAAAAATAGCTAACATAACTCATACATCACAAATGACCAAAAATTCAAACACAAGAGATTCAGAGAACCCCTGCAAGACAACAAATGAGAAGAACAACAACTAGACACATAATAATTCGCCTAAACAAAGTAGGCATAAAAGAAAAAATCCTAAAGGCAGCAAGAGAAAAAGGCCAGATCACCTACCATGGAAGACCAATCAGAATAGCAGCAGATTTATCTACAGAAATCTTACAGGCTAGGAGAGCTCGGAGCCCTATCTTCAAAGTCCTAAAAGATAAACAAATTCAACCAAGAATAACTTACCTGGCCAAGCTAAGCTTCATCAGTGATGGAGAATTAAAATCTTTCCCAGATATCCAATCCCTAAGAACTTATGCTGCCACCAAACCACCTCTACATGAAACACTTAAAAAAGTACTAAACACAGAAGAAAAGGAAAAAAGAACAATGTTCTTCAAAAGAGTACAGGGAAAAGAATAAAATATACATGAACCAACCCCAAAACCAAAAGAAAGAAAAAAGAACCAAGTGGAAGAACAACAACTTCATAAGAACTCTATGATAGGGATAAACTCTCACATTTCAATAATTAGCCTGATTGTGAATGGACTAAATGCACCACTGAAAAGACATAGAATGGTAAAATGGATAAAATCTCACCAGGCAACAATATACTGCCTTCAAGAGACTCATCTCACTAGAAAGGACATACACAGACTCAAAGTAAAAGGATGGGAAACAAACTTTCAGGCAAATGGAACACAAAAGAAAGGAGGAGTCGCGATCCTAATTTCAGACAAAATACCATTTAAACTATCAAAAATTTAAAAAGATATGGATGGCTACTACATAATGATAAAAGGTTCACTTGATCAACAGGAAATATCTATCCTAAACATATATGCACCCAACATAGGTACACCAACTTTCATAAAGCAACTTTTAGGAAAACTAAAGAAAGATATTGACTCAAACACCATCGTAACTGGGGACTTTAATACCCCAATCACAATCCTAGACAGATCATCAGGACAAAAAAATCAGCAAGGAGATCCGGAACCTCAATATGACTCTGGGCCTAATGGACTTAATTGATACCTACAAAACACTTCATCCAAAGACCACAGAATAAACATGCTACTCATCACCGCATGGAATGTATTCTAAGATCAACCACATACTTGGACATAAAACAACCATAACAAATGTTTTTTTGGAAAGTTGTTCTAGTGTGGTCTCTGTCTCTCTTTCTGCCTCAGGTATGCCAATTACTCTTAGGTTTGGTCTCTTGAAATAATCGCTCATCTCTTGAAGGTTTCGTTCTGTCTTTTTGAGCTTGTTTTCTGTTTTTTTAAGAGTTTGGGTGAGTTCTATATTTTGGTCCTCAAGCTCTGAGATTCTTTCTTCTGCTTTGGTAATTCCGTTTTCCATGCTTATCAGTTTGTTATTTATTTCATCCACAGTATTCTTTATTACTGTTATCTCAGATATCAGCTCCTTCCTAGTTTCTTCTTGTGTCTCCTCAATTCTTTTTAATCTCTCCATTATTGTCTTGATATCAACGTTTGTAGTTTGAGACCCTTCGTTCTGGGGGCTCTTCATAGTTTGCATTCTGAAGTCACTTTTCTCAGTGTCTGTCCTCCCAGGGGTCTGGGAGAGACCCATACTCTTCTCTTGGTTTTTCTTCATTTTTGTAGATTTTTCTCTCTCTCCCCCTTCCCTCCCCCTTTTTTAATTCTGTTTTTGGGGGAAGGTGGGGTTCCTTTCATTTTTTTTCTGCAATATCCTGTTCTTCCTTATGAGGGTCTTCTGGCTTTGTTCACTTTTGAGGTTGGAGTGTAGGCTGCAATCTGTAGTTTTTGCAGTTTTGAGGTTTAATTGAGAGGGAAGCTGTGGTTC
>JAPVLO010004173.1:0-17081 GCA_027257055.1 Cephalopachus bancanus
GGAGAAGGGGTTCTAAGCCAGCAAGGCAGGAAGACCAGGCCCGCTGCTCACCAGCTGGTGAGTCGGGTCATGTTTCTTAATCTTTTCATACCTCAGCTTCCCATCTGTAAAGTGGAAACAATAATTATACTTCTCTTACGAGCTGTTGTAAGGATTCAATGACTTCATGCTCTGAAATTATGGTAATGTCTATTAAATGTTAGTTCTTTTACTATTCCTCTCTCTGGAGAGGTCACAGAAACTTTCTAGAAGGCTTCTTGAGTTCAGTTTCAAGACACTTTTATCTTCTGCCCTACGGAGTACATATTGTATCTCCTATTCAGGGGGAGACAGAGCAGAATGAATTCTTTTAGTAAATGACATGGCTGATATGTAGCTTAAATCTTGAAGCAAAGTGACACAAAGAGGTCTTTGATAAACTATGAAATATTGCTAATGTCCATGGAGGATGACATGAAAGAGGATACTGAGAGGTAGGGAAGTTAGGGAGAATGGGAAAGGGTCTAAGACAGGAAGTTATCCCTGACTGAGTGAGGCAGAGGGGCTGGTGAGGGGAAATCCAACCAGAATCTCAGCCAGAGAGCCAGCTTTAGCTTTACTGGAATGGAATTGCTAATGGCTAATCTTCCTAAAGAGAGCCTTTTGTTTTTAGCTATGGGGATCCATCTATCTTTGAAACCAAATAAGGCCAAGTTGCCTCAAACTTTTTGCTGAGTCCACTCTCCTGCTTCTTGCTTCGTTCAACTCCATCAAGTCTCTTCCTCCATGAGGAATTTTTGGGCACTTGCTCCTGTCCTATGAATCTCTGGCTTTTGTCTCCCCCTCTGTGAACTGCTTTGTTATGGATCCAATTTTGTGGCTCCCAAACAAAATCTTCTCAGAGGTGTCCTGTGAAGAGGCCGCCACAGGCTGCCTGGGATTTGAGAGCTTTCATTTCCTCCCCCTTAGAGCACTGCAATGATCAAGCACGGAGCCCAGAAAGGGGGCACAGGAGGCAGGAGAGAAGTTGCATTTCGTTGTCAGAGTTTGTGCTTGGTGGCGTGCCCTTCTAGCTATGGCAATGGCAATCCCTTAGCTCTTTTCTGGGGTTATGAAATAAATTTTGACCTCATACCTTAATTGGCATACAAACATAAATTTACTGGCAAATAAGGCATGTTTTAAGGGGCAGTTGAGTTTTTACCTTATTCATGATACCTATTTGTATTATTTAAGGTGATTCAGTTCAATTGTGGTTTTGCAAATAGATGGAATAATTTCCAGAAAAGTAATAATAACAAATCAATGTCTTATTCCAGTATTATAATAGCATAAGCCTCTTTTGAAATGACTCCAGTTACATGTCAGAAAATCTAAACAAATGTGTAGTTAAAAATGATTGTTATACCTTAGGGACTTCGTTTATACAAGACAGATTAGCAAGATATGTGCCTCATTATGCATGAAAGTCATTTGTTTTTCCATGAACACAGCAACGCACAAGTTCTGGGGTTGCAATTCATAAAGAGAATGAACATGAAGACTGAGCACTGTTATGACATTAATCTTCATGAATATGGAAAGAAGTGAATTATTATCTTTCTCTTTATGAAGTGAAGAGAACTGTCGCAACAAATTTGAATCTTGGTGTACGTTGGAAAGTGAGAGCTGGAAGAGCGTGGAGAGTTAGTCTAACCTCATCTAATTACCCAAAGGAAATTGAGAATTAGTGTTTTTAAGGGCCTTATCCACCTTTATGGGGTGAGTTAATAGCAAAGATGGCACAACTCTCCAGACTCCCCCAGTCAGGGCTCTTTTCACTGACCTGCAAGAGAAGCAAATATTCCCTTAATTCCAGTTTTTCTAAACATTTAAGAGTCTTCCATGTGTGTCTTTTTGATGCATGAGCTCCTAGGCTAAATATAAATATCTAACCCCTCCATTTTGAGTGCTTTATTTTGAGCTAATCCACCTCTTGGGATTAATCTACTTCTTTACACTACATGAATGCTACTCTTTATAGGTTCTTGTCTCTGTTAAAGTTGTCTATAGTTACATCTGAGCATTTCAGTACAGATGCTTAACATTATGACCGTACAAGGAATGTTTTTGAGCTACTTAGCTTTGGCTGTCTCCTCATATATTTGATACCTCTACTTAAAGGTCCATTGAAAATCCACTGGCATTCCATTAAATATAAGGAATTGTGGTCTCTGCGGTTATTAGGGTTCGTTTTGGAGAAGCAAGATTCCTTAGCAAAGAAATGGGAGCTATTTGAAGGAATTAAAGCAAGCAGTCATTTCCAAGAGGTTTATGTTGAAAAAGAGTTCATTATCAATGGAACCATTACTAATTATAAATATGTGCTCTACTAATGGCTACCAGATATATTCACTGGTTAAAATGATACACTAGTGGAAAGGCATTTGGAAATTAGAAATGAAATCAAAAGTCAGTGCTTCCATGTGAAGCACTTGTTCTCTACCAGGGAACACAGTAAAGGAAGAATGGAGCAATGAAGAGAACCCAACCTAGCTCCCAAGGCCAAGTTTACCACCTACTGCTTGGGCCATCTTCAGCCTATGTCTTAATGCCCAGGTCTCAATTTCCTCCTCGTTGGTAAAAATGGATATAGACCCTATCCCAAGAGTAGTTGTAAGAATTAAACTAGATAATATGCATAAAGCACCTAGCAGAATGCCAACATCAAAACAGAAACTCGGTTTATCAACTTTTGACACATTCCAGCCCTCACACTCCCTAATCGCTCTGCCTTGGTTCCCAATTTGAATAACAGGAGAACTGAAAGGACTGGTTATAGGATAATGCACAGCAAATATTCGGAGCATCTGACCCATTGCAAAAATGTTTCCATAGGAAAAAGTATTGCTAAAAGAAAAGTACACAGCAAAAAGATCTTCCAAGACTTAAAGCAAGTGGAGGAGGCACAGGTGGTGGAATTAACTGGTAACTGTGCAAGAATTTGGGAAGAGAGCAGAGAGATGGGGGAGAGAGGCTTCCGGCATAGGCGGCTGAGTGAACAAAGGTACCTTGCACTGAGGGAGGCGAGGTGGAGGGTAGGTTGAGCAGAGTCTACGAGGAAAGGTAGCAATGGGTTTAGCTTTGGATGGTGATGGGTTGAGTTTTAGACTTGTTGGGTTTGGGTTTTGAGATTCTCCAATTAACTCCCCATTCCTCCCCACCATAGATAGTGGTCACTAAACAAATGCTTCAAGCATATGCATTCTTTTAAAATGACTAAATGTTCAAGAAACCCTTTGTAAAGCAAAGAATCATTTGATAAAGCAGTGCCTTAACATCTCTGCCTTGTGAATTCCAATTTCAGTGCATTCGGTTTTCTTTCAAGGAAGGCACTTCTGCACATATGTTCGTTATGATCATTAAGAATAAATTTTCTAATTCATTGCTCGGGGAATGATGACTGCCAATTTTGAAACTTATTTGACTTGTACATCACAAGTCTCATCCCATTTATCATTGCAAAGTAAAGTTTTAGTCTTTGTTCAAAAAGAAAGACTTTGGTCTTTAGGAGCACTTTTTTAAATTGCGTATGAACTTTATTGAAAATTATCATATTGAATGCCATGGCTTTTAATATTAGTCAAAATTTTCAAGAACTTTGCCCCTCACCTAAAACCTCCTCTCTGCTCTACTCCTATGCCACCCCTGTCTCCCATTTCACCCCCCAACACACACATCAAACTTTAAGACCTTTGAAATATCTAATACTTCTTACTGTGGGGGAAGTGCCACTATAATTTATCAAACATATTAAGTCATGAAATAACGTATATGGGTTGAGTGGCAGTAGACTAGTTGATATAATGCTATGTTCTAAAAATATTAAAATTAAGTGTTAATTTCAATTTTTCAGGATTTTTGTTTTGTTTTCATTTTTTTAAATGTTGGAGCCACAGCCTCACTCATCATCAGAGAAATGCAAATCAAAACCACATTGAGATACCACCTAACCCCAGTAAGAATGGCCATCATTCATAAAACAAACAACAAATGCTGGCAAGGATGTGGAGAAAAAGGGACACTTCTACACTGCTGGTGGAAATGCAAACTAATGCAACCTCTTTGGAAGACAGTGTGGCAATTTCTGAAAGAACTAGCAATTGGCCTTCCATATGACCCAGCAATTCCCCTATTGGGAATATACCCGGAGGAACTGAACTCATTCTACAAAAAAGATACCTGCACACATATGTGTGTTGCAGCTCTATTCACAATAGCAAAAACATGGAACCAACCATGTTGCCCATTGAAGTTGGACTGGATTTTTAAAATATGGAACATATACACAATGGAATATTATACAGTCATAAAGAAGGACAAATATATGGACTTCGCATTTGAAGTCGATCATACTCAGTGATCCATCACAGAAACAAAGAACAGAGTACCATATGTTCTCACTCATAAGCAGACCTTGAACAATTATAATACTATAAGAAAGCAATTAGCAGTATTGGGAAACTGTCAGGGGACTGGGGTGGGATTGGCAATTGAGGGAAACTGCTAGAGGAAGGAGGAGCATCCCTCATCAACAAGGGTACCTGCATCATCAATGTTTGTATACCTAACCCTGAATTGTACCCCACATCTTTATAATAAAAAAATGAAATAAAGTAAATGTTGGAGCCAATAAAAGAATTTAAAATTTCAAAGCATTTTTTTTTATGTTTCAGGTGTGCACTTTTATTGAACTGGTCTCAAGTCAGTGTATAGGCAAGCCTTGGTTGCCTCCACACACTCCCAGGGAGACCAAAAACCTTTGTACATCTCAAGTTGGGGACAAAAAGGGGGCCATGGTGACTCATCATTCAAAATAAAACAAATAAAAAATATTAAGGCGAATATTTTAAACATTTGCATTACATAATTTATACAAAAGCAATATTGTTTCCTCCCCTGTGTGGATCGGGAGAGAACTGGGCTACTCTCTAAAAGGACAGGCCAAGAGCAGGAAATGCATTTTTCTTTACTCTTCTTCCTAAATCTTAATACAATGATGAGACAGTAGAAGCTAGGCTTTTGGAGAAATGCACACTTTAAGTCAAATTAACTTTGCCGACTTTGTCTTTTCAGAAACAGACTTCCTGGTGCCAGGTACTTGAGGTATCTCATAGTGTCAATCAAGCTTGCCTAGAGTAAAGGGAATTTACAAGGCCTAGGACATCATGCATGGGGCAAGGATTGTAAAAGTCATGAAACTTGTAATTACAAAAGTTATAACCGCTCAGAGGGAGAGCAGGTGGGGATTCAATCTTCCAGTAAATTGGGCACTATGTACAGGGAAGCCAAGGATCCCCCGAAGCTACCCACTGGGAATGCCTAGGAGATAAGGGGACGTGCACGCTGCGCCTCTCTCCTCCCTCTCCATCCATCCACTCTCACCCTGTCCGTACCCTAACACTCTCCTTAGAGAGCAGTGGGTGGCTTCAAAACATTTTTGTAGGCTCTTGTAAAACTTGTTCAGGCTTTAGGCTCTTGAAAAATGCTTGTTCAAACCGGGCTCGGTGGCTCAGCCTGTAATCCTGCACCTTTGGGAGGCTGAGGTGAGTGGATTGCCTGAGCCCGCGGGTTCGAGACCCGCCTGGGCAGGCGAGACCTCAACTCTACAGTAAATCGAAAAATTAGCCAGGCGTGGTAGCGTGCACCTGTAATTCCGGCTACTCGGAAGGCTGAGGTGGAAGGATGGCCGGAGCCCAGCAGGTCGAGGCTGCAGTGGCTGGGAGCAGCCACTGCACTCCAGTCTGGGCGACGGAGTGAGACTCCAACACAAAAAAAAAAGAAAAATGCTTGTTCGTTAAGCATTGTTTTTTTCTGTAAAGGATAAAACAGTCCCAACATCAAGCCCTCACTCAAAGAAAAAATAAGATATTAATACTTTAAGAATATTTTTGTTGATTTTTTTCTCCTCTCACATCACAAAGCATTTATATCATTTTAAGTGTTTCTTATCATGGGCTCTTTATTCCTCAGGCAGTAGCTGGCATGGACCACCAAGATGTTTGGGAGTTGTTGACTAGCTAGCTTGTCCTGGGGCGGGGGTGGGGGGTGAGGGGGTGTCACCTCTTTTCTTACAGTGGCATTTACTGTTTACTCAGGCATGGTCTGGAGTAAGCTTATGCATCTCTGTCTTTTCATAAGACCTTTCAACAAACCCTTCAGGGCTATCCAAAGGACCAACTGAGGCCTAAGGTAGAGCGTGGTCATCCATGAATTTTGTGCCAATTTCTATAGATTTTGGAATGTGTTAACAGGAAAGGTATCACCAAAAGCAAAATGTGATGATTGAAAATACCTGTTTCACCAAACTGTCCAATACACAATATCAGATCTGTAAATAAATCTTAGGTATTTTCCTCGACAGAAAACTACTAAGTTTCTTGAAGTTCGTAACCAATTTCAGAAGCTCTATCTCCCAGGGTTGAAAAGCCCAGGATGAGAAGGACTGCCAGTATTTCCCTCTGTTTCTCCTTCCTCCCAGTGCAGTCACTCTACTAATCCAGGTAACATTGGGAAAAAAGAGAACAAGAGGAAGAAGAGTGTTATCAGTGAGAAGGGGATTTAATGCAGTGAGAAAGAACATTTCTTTCTCACACCACGCATGCTCAAGTCTGCTTCCCTCCCCTGAGGAGACAACTTGAATTAAGACAGAAAGAAGCAAAAGCCTATTTAGCCAGTAATTTGACAATATTCTCTGGACACCTTTTCTCAAATTTGAATAGCCACTTTCTTTTGAAAATGAAAGAAAAATATCCCTTATAATATTAACTTTTCAAATAGCAAGGTTGTGTTGAATCTAATACGTTCATTTAAGATCTGCCTTTTGCTCGACCAGAGACAGTGTTAGAGAATTGATTTTTCTTAAAAAATACTCCAAAGCATGATAATTGCGATTTATTGATGGTGTCAATTATTTTAGTTCCTGTTTTGTAATTTTGTACACGGTTTTAAAGGCTCAAGAACTTACGCGTGAAAGGGAGGAACTTATTTTAAAGCAAAACTAGTTATTTATTTTCATAACAGATGAAATCAAAGGGTTTTTTTTTTTTATTTAGGAAGAGGAATTCTGTGCCATGTTGGAGTTAATAAATAGAGTATTGATTTCCTCCTTTCGACTTTTGCAATGTGCTCTTGGAGCTGCCCTTTATGTATTTTAAATATATAAGTCTTGTGTTACATTTGGGGAAACATGCATACCCAGAAAATATATCCTCCCAAATGAGTCTAGGCATTTCGGATGCCAGAGATCTATTTCACACACATTAATCTAGCAACAGTCCTACGGTGATGACCCTAAGAGGAAAGAGCTGAAATTGGGGGATTCTTCAATAACTCCTCAGTGAAAAAGACTGATTTCAGCCAGAAATAAATTTAACCTGATTTTTCATTAAAACCCCAAAACATGTGGAGATGATCAAGAACGTACTCCTTGAGATGCTTTCCCATCTTCCCTCCTCCACTCCCCCGCCCCATCAAATTATTTGCACATTGTCAAATAATTAGCTATGGTAGCAGGGCGGGCAGACCCTCAAACTGACGTCTTCAATCTTCTTACCAATTCCATCTCTGAGATCAAAAATGTAAGATTACATATACACATAATTATAGTTATATAAGTATATATAGTTATAGTTTTGTATATAGTTATGTTATATATTATAATTAGAGAGAGAGAGAGGAGAAATTATTATATATTTGCACATTGTAAAATAATTTGCTGTGGTAGCAAGACAGGCAGGCATTGAAACTGATGGCCTCAATCTTCTTACCAATTTCTTCTCTAAGGACAAAAATGTAAGATTATTTTGTGTGTGTGTGTATATATATATTATATATATAATATATAATATATATATAATAAGTATTCTAGATCATCTCCACGTTTTGGGGGTTTTAATGAAAAATCAGGTTAAAATTATTTCTGGTTTGAAATCAATCTTTTTCATTGAGCAGTCATGGCTGAATCCCCCAATTTCAGCTCTTTCCCCTTACAGGTGTCACTGTTGGACTGTTGCTAGACCAATGTGTGTGAAACAGACCTCTGGCGACCGAAATACCTAGACTCATTTGGGAGGATATATTTTCTGTATATGTATGTTTCCCCATATATAAGGAGAGAAAAATAATTAACTGTAGTAGCAGGGCTGGCAGGCCCTGAAACTGACGTCCTCAATCTTCTTACCAATTCCATCCCTTAGGACAAAAATGTAAGATGATACATACGTGTGTGTGTGTGTGTGTGTGTGTGTGTGTGTGTGTAGAGAAGAAATTTTTGCATATTTAAAATGAGCCTTTGTGAAGCAACAAAAGTCGTGTGATCTCTTTATATTAACTCCATCCAGAGTCCCCAACTTCTAACTTTATTCCTTCCTCTTTACCCTCTTCCCTTCCCCCAGCACTTAACACATCACCTAACAAAGTAAACACCAGCAGCAGGGCACAGTGCCTCATGCCTGTAATCCCAGCACTTTGGGAGGACAAGGCAGGAGGACTGCTTGAGCCACAGAGTCTGAGATCACCATAGGTAACATAATGAGAATGCATCTCTACAAAAAATCAAAAGTTTAGTTGGGCGTGGTGGTACACACCTGTAGTTTCAACTACTTGAAAGGAGGTCGAGGCTACAATGAGCCGTGAGCATGCCATTGAATTCCCACCTGGGTGACAGAGTAAGATCTCGACTCCAAAAAAAAAAAATAGAAGCACCCAATAATATTTTTTGTAGAATTAACAAATATGCAAATTTCCTACAGGAGTGCTATCATCGCTCTGGGAAAATATCACAAAAGCATTTGAAGAAGGTAGGTGGAATAACTATTATGACCAGGAAACCTGATGAATGGTGACCCCCTCAGGAATCTCATTTATTCCACTCAGAGGCAACCAATCAAAACAGGATATTGGGCAACCCCTTTGGGTGTCCTCCCAGTGTGGGAGCTTTTCTGTCCTCTCAATAAATCCTGCTTTCTAAAAAAATTTTAAAAATAAAATAAAATAGGATATTATATGTAGTCTTCTCCTAACTTAAGAATAACAGTGTAGTTTATAACTAGGAGAAACTCCCAGACTAACAGATGTCGCTCCTCATTCATCCGGCGACATCTGAGATGACTGATAATCCTGAAAGGAGCTTGCATGCTAGCAATCACTAATTCCAAGGCCAAAGTTCTCTGCCAAGATTATTCCCTTGATAAGTGAAGTCTCATCACCAAGAAGAGACTTTGCTCTCCAGCAAAGCAGTCACAGAATGACAAACATCAGAATTCCTTTCATGAGGCTTAAAAATCTTTTCATTTTTATGTTCAAAATTAGCATAACTTATTAGGAAGAGGGACCCTTACAGGGAAGGGAGGACATCTTTCCCAAACACCACTTTTCAGGTCTCACAGTGAAATAACTGAAGCAAAAGCTCCACTTGATTTAACAGCAAGCCTAATCCTAAAGCCGAGCCCTGGCCACGACAACACACTCGGTTTATTCCCCAGAGAACGCCTTCACAAGGAGATTGGGAGGTCTCCTATTTGTCAGTCAGGGTGAAAGACAAATCACCAAGGTGTCACTTAAAGAAACATATTCATGCTTCTCAAATGCCTTCTAAAAGTCCCCTGTCAGGAAAACTACATGCATTCCAGTCGTGCTCATTTGATCTCCTTAAACATCACAATATCATTAATCATCTCAGACTGTCAAGACAAAGAGCCGGAAAACATTTATATTCCAAAGTCTCTCAAATATCAAATAGGTCTCAAACACAAAATTCACTCTGGCTATCAATTACCATTGGGTATTCAAGGTGACAAGTTCCGTTCCATACTCTTAGCTTTGCCTTCCCACCATCAGGCTCAGAGGATTGCACCTGGAAGAAAAAAAAAAAAAATCATCATACTCATGGAAATGATTGCTTGCCCCTGAGAACTGCAAGGCGTCTTTCAGGTGACAAGGAGAGAAACGTGCCACCCATTGCGACCATAGCTCCCTCCTGGGGAGACATCCTGCATTCCTCTGAATGTGTACAAGTATCCCCACCATCTTCCTCCTCACCAGCCAAATCTCCCTCTCCCCATGGCCTCCCCCACAAGAGTCACTCTTTGAGGTAGTTTTTCTGGTAACCAAGCATATAAGACATCACACTGCCAGGAAGGCAAGGTCAGGTGGACAAGCCAGAGAAAGGGTCTAGACAGCCAGCACAGAACAGCGGGTCTCTGCCGAGGGAGGAGCCCAAAAGGAAAGGACACGGTGTGGACTAAAGATAATCTTCACCTACTTTGCAACTTTTCCTGGAACGTGCAGCTCTGAGAGTTGGAAGAGTGATGAGAATGGCATCTGAAGTCTTCGGATGGGCACGTGGTAAACACAGAGGCTGCTGTCTTCCACGCGTCCACGTCAGGATTCCCTAACCATCACCCCAACCCAATTCTAAGCTGTCTGAACTGCACACCTCTAGTACTCCACTCACAAATTCAAACCTGTATTGCTTCTTATTTTATAATGTGACGGTTGAAAGGGTGAACTGAGGTAAGGTGGGCCAGTGCCATAGGAATCATGCAAAGATTTGCAAAGGAGAAGGAAGCTAAGTTAATGATCCACTTTCCACAAACAGAAAGGGACCAACACTCACAGGCAAGTGTGGCCTTGAAACCTGGGGAACTGTGTATATTTAAGACTCTTGAAGGGGAGTTTGGGCTAAGAAGAATGTCCAAAATTGCAGTTTTTGATGCAGATCACAGAAGTCACATAAATAAGTCTCGTGTCTTGAAATTGCTGGTATCCCACGACTCTAGGGGGTGGGCTGGAGGCCGGTCACGGTGAACTGATGACAGTACATTAAGACCAGAAGAGACGCAGATGCCTTGAACAATTTGGGCTGCATACTTTCTAGCTGATTACAGTTCTTGCTTATTCCGGGAGTTCTGGTTCACAAGGTTTGATTAAACATGATACATGAATTAATACAAAGACATGAAAGAAAGTGTTGCCATTTAGAGACTAAGGGAACAGATACATTTCTGGGTGTTTGAAAGTTTTAGCAGAGCCCGTTTCTTATCTAGGTCTGGAGGAGGCATTTCCAGGGACGCGCAGTATTTGGTGTGTCTCTTGCTTATCAGGGAGCTCGGTGAAGATGGTTGTGTTCCCTCCAGTACCAGCATCAGTTACCTAATCCAAGGGCAGTGAAGGAGGGGACAAGGAAAAATGTTTACTTTTAAATTCAAACAGCTCCTACGTTCAACCCTACTCAGCTTAATACTAGTTTCTAAGTCTTTTCTAAATGACTATTTTAATATGACCAAAATGGCCTCTTTTTTGTCTATAACAATGTTTGTTTTTCTTTTTTCTTTTTTTTTAAAGATAGGGTCTCACTCTGTCACCCAGGCTACAGTGCAGTAGCTCGATCTTAGTTCACCACATCCTTGAACTCTTAAGTTCAAGCAGTCCTCCCACTTCAGCCTCACAAGTAGCTAGGATGACAGGTGTGTGCCACCATACCTGGTGAATTTATTTTTGGTAGAAACAGGGTCTCACTCTGTTGCCCAGGCTGGTCTCAAACTCCAGACCTCAAGTGATCCTGCCACCTCAGCCTCCCAAAGTGCTGGGATTACAGGCATGAACCACCACCCCAGCCAGTTTTTTCATTTCTAAATACATTGTATTCCAAATAACCATGTGTTTTCTCACATTCTTACTTTTGTTGGTTTTGTTTCTGCTGCCTCCAACCATATGCACTTAGCTAAGTAGTACCCATCATTCAAGTCCCAACTCTAACCTGTGTCTCTGTGAAGATTCTCATTAAAGGGTGACCTTTCCCCCTTTAAGACCTTTATAGCTAGTCTATATAAATCATGGAGTGTGTGTGTGTGTGTGTGTGTGTGTGTGTGTGTGTGGGGGTGTGTGTGTGTCACTGCCCATCAAAACTGTACAGAATTCCCTTGTCATCTAAATTCTGGATGCAGTTTGGCTGGACCAGCAGAGTGTAAGATATGCCCCACCTCAGTTCCAAGAAAAACCCAAGACAGGACATTCAGTATATGCCAGTACAAATTGCTAGCTCCGCCCAATTCTGCAAGGAATTGTTTTCTAGAATCCTAATACTGCACCATGCTAAACAAAATTACTTTAACCTGGAACTAATGATATAGCAAATATTTTTTGCCAAAATTTAAATGAAGCTGCTTCTCTCTGGTTGCTTCTCCTTGGCTGAATTGCTTTCTCTCAGTTTTATATGCCAACTCGACTATTTTCTCTTTCATTCATGAAACCAGAGCTTAAGGAAGATGATTTTCTATCATTTTCCTTAAAAATTCACTTCAGGCATATATGTAATCAAATGAAAATAATTAAATATCACTTCCATAACACAGCACTTTTGGATAGCAAGATAAATGACTTTTTTAATGTTTCTGATTCAGTACATCTCTAAGAAATTAGGTGTTCCCTAATCTATTATATGACTGATATGTATAATGTTTACCTTCCAAATCCAAAATAAGGTAAACAGTATATTAGCTCACTATTTATAGTCACATTGGCCAGGTAATTAAATTAGCTTTTTACTTTAAAAAAAATTTTCTTTTCAAAGACTTTGATTCCTACTACCATGGTCTTAAATGGTTATGTGTTTTCACTGACAATATTAACCTGAAAAGGAAGCAAACAAAATGTTAAAGCTTTAAAAATAAAAGATGATCATATAAAAAATAATATAAACTACATTAAGAACAAGGGGCTCCATGATACCAACCTTTTCTATAGAAAAGAGCAGCACTTTCATGGGTTAATGTACATCCATAGAAAAGTTTATAAAAGGTTTAAACACAATCATCATAAAATAAACTCAGATTTTTAAAAGAGCTTGTGTTAAATAAACTCTCATAAACCCTCCTCACTTGTGTAGGGTCATATAAATGTCACCACTTAAATGTTGCAGATGAATTTCTTATACTTTGGGTAGTGAATAATGTTAGTTCTAATGAGGAGCAAAAGGATTTACATTAATTGAGCCCTGACTGGAGCTTGTCAGTCACATTTAACATGGTATCTCACTGCATAACCACATGCAATGAATATTTTACTCTTCATTTTACAGATTAAAAAACTGAGGATCAGAGGAACTTTCTTAAGTGGCTGAAGTGAAGTTTATATTTAGTCTTACCCTAAAGGCTACAACCTTTTCACTATTCCATGTGGTCTCCCTAAATTGAGCCTCTCTTGTCAACAAGTCTGTGAGGACAGAAATAATGTGATACCCAGCAGGGGGCAAGGAGAAGACAGAAGATAATCAGTGCCTTCTCTGGAGACTTGGTTCACAAAAGCCCTGGGGAGATTGCTACCCAATCATGAAGCCATATATAAAAACTTACAAATTATTCAGTTTGCCATAGACTTGCAGAGTCACAAAATGACTCAAAGTACTTCTTCATCCACCAGTATATTACATGATGAGCTCTCAGGTATTTTCCAGAAGATGAGTCCACTCAAAACAACTAGTAAAAACCACCTAAAATATAAAATAAGTCTCCGCCAAGGGTGAGAGATGATCATCCTCCCTGTGAAGGCAAAGCAGACACTAATGTGTAAAGACACATAGAGGAAGCATTTCTCTATGGCTCATGCCTGTTCTTTTGCCCAAAAACCAGTAGAAAGGGAAGACATAAAGAAGAGGCATGATCCCAGAACAAAGGGCATTTCTGTCAGCACCATCAGACACTTGTTACAATGGGGCTTTTCCTTCTTCAATCCCTGTCTCCAATCTCTGAAGCAGTTGCCAAGAGCGAGGCCCTGGACTACGCACTGGAGATTTGGAGTTGACTCAGAAATAATCCTGGCCATCCAAGAGCTTACCGTCTAATAAGGAAGATGAGACAATTATACTAATCACCACAATTGTAGGTAAAACATCATACGTGTCACAAAGAGAGATATGTAAGTGTTGGAAGGCAACCATGATGACCCCATGGCAGCCACTTGGGAGGGGTCAAGGGATAGGATGTCCACAGTGGAGGTGGGCACCAGAAAAGGCAGCATAGGGCTGGTGTCTCCCAGATCTGGCATGTGGTATCCTGGACTGCTCGTTGCAACATGGCTGCGATACAGTGGATGAGCTCCATGCTGTGGAGGGCCTAGCACATGGCAGAGGATGCTGAATGTAATGTAACCTTTGAAAGAGCCGTTTCTGTAGAGAGGAAAGGTCTAAAATTAAACTCCAAAGTGTGATTTGCATTTACGAATGCAGTGACCAATCCTCCCACTCTTTCCTTTCCTCTTGTCAGCTGCTGTCAACATCTGAAGCTTCATCCAACACCTTGAAGGTCATTTCCTTATTCCTCCCCACCCCCTGGAAGAATTAATTATGATACACTCAAAGAGAAATAAACAGAGCAATGACGAGAAAGGAGAGTAATGTCAGGAAGTGTCAGTAGCAGGAGATTGGCCAAGGGACGTGATCAATGGATCTTGAGGATGGGAAGGAGAAATCTGTCCATCCAGCCATCTCCCTAACCCCACCCTGACAGCCCCCTTCTCCTGGAGAAAGTGAGGTTGACCAGTAAGAGAAAAGGAGGTTTCAGGCTTCTTAGGAATTCAATGGATTCACAGACAATAAGCACAACAGCTTAACACATTCATTTGGAGTCAGACAGACACCAGTTTGAATGTATACTTACTGGCTGTGTGCATCTCAGCAAGTCACAACCTCTCTGATCCTCAATTTTCTTGCCTGTAAAATGGCAGTACTAATATTGCCTCCCTTGCAGGGTTAATGAGTAGCAGAAATGAGATGACTCAAGAAAACAGGCCCTTACTTAGCCCAGTGGGCCCTAGAGAGAACTCTATGATCACCTAGAACTTTAGACAGAAACAGTAGTCAGCTACTTAGTTCTCTACTGCATTCTGAGAATGGAAGACACAAGCCCTCCCAACCCGTCTGTGTGTGTGTGGTGTGTGTGTGTGTGTGTGTGTGTGTGTGTGTGTGTGTGTGCAAGTAGAAAGTTTTCATCCTCAAGTTGTTCATTGTTTTCATGTAAGAAAAAATATTCTGTGAAAAAGTGCTCGCCTCACTCATCATCAGAGAAATGCAAATCAAAACCACACTGAGATATCACCTCACCCCAGCAAGAATGACCCTCGTGAATAAAACAAACAACAACAGATGCTGGTGAGTATGTGGAGAGAAAGGAATGCTTCTGCACTGCTGGTGGGAATGCAAACTAGTATGACCTCTTTGGAAGACAGTGTGGAGATTTCTGAAGAACTAGAAATTGACCTTCCAAATGACCCAGCCATCCCCCTATTGAGAATATACCTGAAGGAACTCAAATCATTCTATCAAAGAGATATCTGCACATGCATGTTTTTGGCAGCTCTATTCACAATAGCAAAAACATGGAACCAACCATGCTGCGCATCAAAGCCAGACTGGATAAAAAAATATGTGGTACATATACACAATGGAATATTATGCTGTCATAAAGAAGGACAAACACATGAACTTTGCAGCAACTTGGATGGATTTAGAGTCAATCACCCTCAGTGATCTATCACAGAAACAAAGAACAGAGTACCATATGTTCTCACTCATAAGCGATCCTTGAACAATGATCACAATACTATAAGAAAGGGATTGGCAGCAGTGGGAAACTGCCAGGGGAGGAGGGGAGGGATTGCTAGTTAGGGAAACTGCCAGGGGAGGGAGGGGCACACCTCATCATCAAGGGTACCTGCATCATCAATGTTTGTATACCTAACCCTGAATTGTACCCCACATCTTTAAAATAAAAAAATTAATCAAAGACACACACACACACACACACACACACAAAAGAAAAGAAAAGAAAAAATATTCCCCAGAGCCACAAGCACCTTAGTGACATTCTAGGGGAAGAGTTAGGAATCAGGTCACTACTTATGTAGGAAGGGGAGAGTAGAAAGAAATAACACTTTGTTTTTGTGGAAATTTGGCATCCACAGGACTGGAAAAGACTAAGTTGGTTGAAGTAAGATTCTCAGAATCTGAGAAGCAGATATGTACCAGGAGAGAGGTGTTTTGATCACCCATGTATCCACACACAGACCAAACACCCAGCCCACATCCATCCCATCGTATTATTTGGAACACCCAGGAGATGTTGTAGGTCCAACATCTCCAGGATGCACAAAGGCTGGAGAACACTAGCAAAAATGTATGAGAAAACGTATGGAGAGACCAGGAGTTACGGGAGTGGTTTGCTAGGGAGCCGAGGCCACATCGGAGGATCAGGGCTGGGCCTCCCCCTGGGAAGAGGGCACAACTCTGTTTAGAACAAACAAAGACTGTGTGTTTCTTGAACCTGCTCCCGTGATGGATGCCCCAGGGCATTTGAGTGAAGCCAACACACGGGGTCCCAAACTCATCTGACCCTGACTTGAAGCACTCAGCACTTTGAATAAGAATCCCATTCTGCTTTGCCTTTGTTTTGAAAGTCCTCAGAGCTAAAGTAATCTAGAAAACTTAAACACCGAAGAATGACCAACCATGAAAATTCAAAAACGCTGCTTCGGGCTACCCTACAGAAATAGTTTTACTTAGTCAAAGAGCCAAAATGCAAATGGTCATTCACAAGCATTGCGCCCAAGAGCCTGGTGTTTGACTGAACGCCACCTTTTTCAAGAAACTTTATCTGTGTATAGAAGAGCTTTAGTCTTGTTTACATGAGGCATTTATTTTAATTAAACATATTTTTTATTATAAAATTATGAGGTACAGTTAAGGGTTAGGTATACAAATGTGCATCGTTCAGGCACCCTTGTTAATAAGGGGTGTCTCCCCATCCCCAGACAGATATTGACTACCGTTAGTCCCGCCTCCCTTCCCCTCCCTGCCCCCCCCATAGTTTCCCACCACTGTCAGTCCTTTTTTTTTTTAAATTTTTATGGTAGATGTTCAAGGTCCACTATATGAGTGAGAACATGTGATACTCAGATCTTTGTTCCTGTGAGAGATCACTCAGTATTATATATAGACTTTAGCTCCATCCAGATTGCTGCGAAATTCGTGATTTTGTTCTTTTTACGGCTGTGTAGTATTCCATCAT
>JAPVLO010004174.1:0-26384 GCA_027257055.1 Cephalopachus bancanus
CTTTGGAATCTTAGCAAAATCAGATTTTTCAAAGAACAAATGGTTTCCAGGAACTGCAGGCTTACAAACTGCCAACTTCAGAAGGGGGGTTTTAGAAAAGACTCTTTTCATTTCCATGAAATGGCCAGTCTCTGGGCCATTTGGCCTTTCTTAAATAAAACCTGCCCAGCACCTGGCGTGTCTTTAAAGTTGCAGCTTGCCTTTCAAAAGGAAATACCTTTAACTGCTATTAACCCCTTTCCTGCCCTGGGCTAGTGGGAGTCATCCCTGGTGATTGCGATAAAGCCAACTGCTGACCTGGAACCAGCTACATGTTTTTGTGTTTGTTCACTCCACCATACAAGAAATATATTTGAGCATTTGACACATTCTGCCACATTCCCCCCTTGATGCTTGATCCTTTATGGATCTAAACCATCATCATTCTTAATTTGGTGCATAAACATTATATGGGCCGCAGTTTTTCATTCAACAACTGTTTCCACAAACTCAGAAATGGCGTTCATAATTATCGGGGCTATGCAAGGGAGGATAAGGCAGGATTAAATCCTCCCAGACCCAAGAACATGTTTTTAAACCAATTGCCAATTTTTATGCCTTGCCATTTTTGCATGGGATAAGGGCAGGCTTTCTAATATTGGTGGCCATATCAGTTATTGCTTTACTATTATCTATTTTCAAACAACAGTTTGAGCTATTAAATTTACCACATACTTCTTTTTTTTACCCGCAGGTAGTCCAAAGCTAAGTGGTTTTAATAAATAGCTGCGCGCATTTGAACTTGCTGTTGACAAACAAGCTCAAAAGCTGCGGTTGTTGGATTAGTTATAATTTCTAAGACAGCTTGTAACCTAATAATGCAGTTTAGCATATATAAAGGCATGCAGTATCCCCAACTTTCATCTTGTGCCCATGTGCCTGGGCCATAGGTATTTATAATTCTCTGGGGTGGCCATTCATCATCTTTTCAAACCTGGGTCCCTCCTATATTAGGAACTTGATCAAGGGATTGAGCTTCTCATGTTTTGAGGCCTTCATAAAGGGGAATGCCTACTTCATCCCCACTTGGGTTAGGCAGAAAGAAAAATCCTGGTTGGATTATTCCTATGGTACATGTGCCTTTTCATAATGCTGGGAGCTGGGCATATGCAACCTTTTCATATGCTCAAAATAGCCCTTTAGTACATTGAGATGATTTAATTTCTTAAGCAGATGTCCAATACTAAACAGGCCTTGTTGGCCACTGAAAGAACTTAGGCACCAGTAACAACTCCACACCTGTTAGGGACCAAGAGATTTATTAAAGCAGCAGCTACAGGGAAAAAAAGGGAAAAAGGGGCTGTAGTCACGGGGTTGGAAGGGAGTGAGAGAGAGGGAGGGAGAGAGAGAGAGACGGGGGGAGAAAGAGAGTGAGAGAGAGAGGGATGCAGGGAGAGGGATGTATTTATGGGCCTGGCAGGGGCTGGCCAGTGCCATGTTTGGGCTTTATTGGAGGAGACTATGAGGTAGTATTCCTATAGGGAGAAATTACTCATGCACAAGTTTAAACTTTGCATGCATGGGAAACTGTATGGGGAGAAGCTGGAACTTAGGGTCTTTGTTGTCTTGGGTGGCAGCGCCATCTTGGGGATGTCCTTCTGACTGTTCTCTGCACCCTTCATTCCCACCTTTTTTGTTTATCTGGGAGAGGGGTGTCATTACTCCTTCTGGCTGCTTCCTGCTGGATGTGGGCATTCTGGGGTAGGGTGGGGGAAGGGCACAGAACCAGCCAGAATAGGGTCCAGAGATAGGTGCTGAAGGTGAGGATTTCTGAAGGTGAGAGTTCCAGGAAAGTTCCTTGTAAATGTAGAATGGTGACTTGTTCTGGACAGTCTTCCAGTGGGTGTGAGGGTGGTAGTAACCAGCTGTCTTGGAATAGACTGTGGAGGTGAATAGAGAACTTGGAAGAGAACATATCTAAAAGAAAAGTTAAGTGATGTTTAGGGACAAGGTGTTGACTCCTCTACTGGGACAGGTTGATAACTATTGAATAATAGGAGGTTGAGATTTTGGCTTGAGAGTTTAATTAAGCATTGTTGGAGAAATTTAAAGATACATGGGGCTATTAGACAAAAAATGCAAATTAGGATGACAGGGCCTAGGAGTGGGGCCAGGCAGGTGACAAGAGGTGTTGTAACCAGGTGAGAGGAGAAGAGTCTGGCTGTTGGCGGCACCATTTTAATTTATCACTTAGATGATTGAGGACATTTAGGTTTTTTTCTACTAGGCCAGTTTCTTTGATGTAATAACAGAATTCCTCTCCGAGAAAGAGGTAAATACCTCCCTTGTCAGCTGTTAGAAGGTCTAAGGCTCGTCGGTTTTGTAAGGTGACCTGGGCTAATGAGGTGATTTGGTGCTGTAAGGAGGCTAAGGACATTGTTGAAGCCTCTAATGCAAGTTGTAGTTTAATGCAAGTTGGTGAGGTCTAGGGAGGAGGTAATGCTGTATTCTAGAGCCCTGCTGCCTAAGTCTGCTGCTGCCAGAGCAGAGGCAAGAGACTCCTGCGATTACAGGAAGAAAGACTGCCCATTTCTGGTGGGGGTGGGGTGATAATATCAGTGTTGTAGGTTTGTTTATTGTGGTTTTTTGGGGCAAATTTCCCTTGTATGCATAGGGTTAATTGAGGTACCAGGATGACCAGGACACATGACGAATTAAAGGTTTTAGTAAGGGTGCCATTGCACCAGAAGAAGAAGCCAGGTGGGACACAGGTAATGTTGACAAGTGATGGTTGAGTTGAAGTTGTGAACAGGGGAATTCCTGATAGTGGGGAAAAATGAACAATAGGATTTTGTGTGCAGGGGGTGGTAAGATTTCCTATGAATGGTACTGCCATAAATGGGGGGCGACTGAGGGAGGCACATAAGAAGCAGTTAGAAAAGTTGCCTAGATGTGAGTAGTTGAGAAAGCGTGCTCCCTGTTGGACTACTGAGAGCAAGGAAAATGGGGTGACTTTGGCTGTCTGTTGTATGAAGGTTTGTAATATTACCTCTTGTTTTGTTATTTAGGGGCTAGGTTTGGGATACTTGGCTGAATTCGGACATAGGTGTGGTAAATTTTATGGTTCCTGCTGGGGTGGAGTCAAGGATTCTGTTGTATACTTTGCCTACCACCCCTTTTGCCCACATGTCATCCCAGGGATGTTTGACATTTAAGTAGAATTGGTCTCCGCCTTGTGAAGTGAAAAGAAAAATGTCTTTATCATCGTCAAAACTTTCTATGTTTATGGAGTGGAGCATGCAAGAGAGTTGTGGACATCCCCCATAAATTTCAGGGTTTTGTTTACAGTAATTTCGGGTTTGGTCAAAAAGAAAGCAGAATTGAGGTACTATGTGCCATGTTAAAGAAAGTGAGTGCATGGAAGAGAGAGAGAGATGGGGATAGAAACTCGAGACTGGCAGTCCACTGTGGCCAGACATTGGGTATATGAGTGGTCTTTAGAAGTCCAGGATTCTTCTACAAAGAATCTCCAGTGAAATGGTGGGACGGGTGGGGTTGTTTCACCATTGAGGTGGGCTAAAATTAATAGGGGAAGGAGGGTTAAGCTGGTAAACATAGTGCTGTAAGGGGTGAATTTTACAAAAGACAATAGGAATGAAGCTAGTTATGATGAGGAGTTATGTAATAGCCAACAAAGCTTTGGCTATGGATGGCCAATTTTTAGGTGTTGATCAAGTAAGTAATATAGTAAGGAGGATGGCAATTAAGCCAAGAAAGGAAAGGGGCCAAGGGTTACAGGTTTCCTGCACTGAATCCAGGATGTTTGTTTGGATTTGGATTTGGATGGGTGGTGAGTTGGGACAAGAAGGAGGGGGAGTTTATGTCCCATACCTGAGGATTTATTATAGAAGGGGGTAAAGGAGGAAGTGAGTCAGTTGGGGAATTGTTAGTAGTTAGGAGGGCCAAAAATGGGGTAGTGGGAGATGGGTTGTTAAGGGCTGTACTTGGGTTAAAGGTGATGGACGCCTGGAATTTGGCTAGAATGTCCCTGTCCACAAGAGGTATGGGACATTGAGGCAGTATCTAAAAGGAATGAGTGCCTGATCTTGTATGTGAAGATTTGCCTAGGGGGGATGGGATAAGCTGCTGTTAGTCCTTCAGTAGAATGTCTGAATGCTTGCTAATCGCTACACTGAGGCCAAAAGACTAAGAATAAGCTAAGTTTCTTCTAGGTTTTTATAAGTACCTTTCACTTTCCACTCCTGCTCTTGGACATATTCTTATAATCCTGGGAAATGGGGTGAGGATCATTTTTTTGTATCTACTTGCTGCTGAGATGGGGCCGTAACGATGTCTCTACCTATTTATTTCCACGGGCATGAACAAGAAATGGCAGAACCTTAAGCAAATGCTATTTGGATCTAATAAAACATCAAGTGAGAGCATAGGCAAAGATTATTAAGCAAATGATGATGAAAAGAGTTATTGTCTCGAAAAACAATGTTGGAAAAGTGAAAGTTTTGTAAATTGTATATATTTATTAACATAAGTTGAAATTTTTTTTGTAAATTATCTATAGTTGTACTTTAACAAGGAAATATAGCCACTTCAACAAAGTCTGAAGAAACAAAAATTGAAAACATTAGAGACATGTAGTTAGGTTGTAGCTTAAATTGAGAATTTAAAACAGGTAAACATTAGCAAGAGAAAACAGTTTCCTTTGTTTTTATAATAGGTCTGATATACTTTTACAATAATTGATATGCTAGAGAGTGAAGCCCAGGTTATTTTGCCACTCATCCTATGTTGGATAGTAATCCTTGTGCCTGGAAGGAGATTTTAAAATTTGTTAGCAATTTGGTAGTGCTATTAGTGAAATTAATTTACCTGGCCTTTAGGCAATTTAGAAGGGGGTGGAGTAGGTGTGGTTCTTGGAGCTTGCTGCTTATCTCACCCTAGAGACTGAATCAAGAACTTGAAGAGTTTAAGTATCAAAGTTTTTGAAAGCATATCATAACACAAAATCACAGTAGTTATTGTAAAAATTACTTATTTAGCCAAAATGATAGTCCAATGATTTTGAAAAGAAAAAAAACCTCACTCTTTTGTTACCAAGACAGTGGGGGGAGGGCTAATTGAATTTTGTCTCTTTTTTTTCCCTCTGTTGTTTAAAGGAGAAAAATTTTTTTTGGAGATTGTTAATTAAGAAGCTCATGTTCTGGTCTTTGGGTAGCATGCAGGCCTAGCATTAGTGTAATTGACATTAATGGTAAATTTATGGAAAGTTTTTGAAGCCTGAGTGTTTACAGAATTCCTTTCACTTCTTTTCACAAACTTTCACCTACCATGTTCGATAAACTTATACCATTTTTTGACATGCTTAAACCTATTTTTGTTCTATACTTTCTTTAACCAGCCTTTCTATTATAGAACAAAAATGTACCATACAAGATTTTTTTTCTATACAATTATTTATGTTTCCTTTATCCTTTTTTTATTAAAAACACATCTCACACCAACAACTTTTTTTTCATTTTTTTTTTAACCTCAGAGCTTTAACCAAAGCAATAAGTTTATATGTAGTGGAAGAGCTTAGATAGGATCCAATGTGGAACTATTAGGGAAATCCAAAGCTAAAGAAAAGGCACCAAAAAAGCACAGTAGTGATGGCTTAGGGTAAAGAATAATATGAGTTATAATTTTTGTCATAATGTCTCCTCCCAGTAATGGAGCTGAACACATTGGCATAACAAGGAAAGAGTGTTGAAATATTTTCTCTCTCAGAACACATGGAAGTAATGGTATAGTGAGGGACCTGGATATAATGTCCTGTATCCCCACTACCAAAGGGGTGAAGGAAGGAGTGGACCAGGAAATTTAAGTAGAGCTGAGCATGTAGCCCTCGTATTAATAACAAATGATATAACCCTGCTAGCTACCGATATTTCCACCCTAGGCTCGGTTGGTTTAATAGTTTGTTCTGAAGACATTGGGGCTACCAAGCCAGGGGCAAGTCAATCTGCCAGGAGCAAGCCCAAGAGATCCCCTTCTGAGATCATGTAAGATGTCTGGTGTCCCTTAATTGCAGCAAGCCTCTGAGCCATGTGCTCTCCTCCTTCTGGGTGAATGAGGCAATCATGAGCCCAATGTCCATGCTGTTTGTATTTGGGACAGGGCTTTGCTGGTGGTGGGATTTGACAGTCTTTGGCCTTATGCCCATTTTGATGACATCACAAACAAACCTGGGAACGGGGCTGTGTACCCCTTCTGCTATTGACCGTCTGGGGTGGAAGATTATCAGTGGTGGCTTTTTCTGCTAAAGTGGTAGATAAAAGCTGAAGTGCTTCCCACTCATGTTGGTGGTCCTGCATTCTTTCTTCCTCTTGGTTGTTAAAGATTTTAAAGTCCCTGTCCAATAGCTCTAATTGAGGGGTTTGTGGGCCCTTTTCTAATTTTTGGCATTTGCGCCTAATACCCGGTGCTGACTGGGAGATAAAATACATAGCCAAAAGAGTTTGTCCCTCCACAGAGTTTAAATCAATATTAGTAAACTGCTGCAGTGTCTCAGAGAGGTGACTTAGAAACATTGTTGGATTTTTATCTGGTCTTTGAAAAAACCTCTTTTATTTTGTCCTAGTTAGCCTGTTTATTAACACCTTTTTTGTAATTAGCTAACAGGATTTATTTACATGATGCCTTTACTTTTCTATTGGAAAGAAGGTTGATATAAGAAAACAACAAAGAAGAATTTTTTTAACATCCTTTTGTCCCAGCCACCCCCTTGAGAAGAGACCTATTAAACCATGTGGAAACTTGAATGGGTTTTCCAAGTTCACGTGGGGGTGGTGACTGGTTGCACCTGGTAGGGCTGCCACCAGGGGGTTATTAAGTAGTGAGGGGAGGGGGGTGAGAAGGCTGGAGGTTGGGGTTAGGCACCGTGGCCTTTGGCACCCGCCCCTCCTCCAAAGACAAAAGAGAAAAGCTGGAGGCCAGAGTTAGGTGTCCTGACTGGAGACACCAGCCCCTCCTCCAAAGACAAAAGAGAAAGACTGGAGGCTGGGGTCAGGTACCATGGCCTTTGGCACTGGTTCCTTCTTCGAAGGTGAAAGAGAAAGACTGAAGGCCAGGGTTAGGTGCCACGGCTGTAGACGCCAGCCCTTCCTTCCCAGATAAAGGTGGAGGGTGAGAAGGAGGAGAAACTGATGGAAAGTGGAATAGCAAAAGCAGATTATAGGAGGTTTATCTGCTGGGTTGAAGTTAGAGATAGAGGAGGGAGGTGGCGGTGTAAGTGGGACAGGGAGGGGAGGGGAATCTCTGCCCACTTTTTTGAATACTCACAGAAATTATATAGGTCCCAGATAATATCGGGATTGAGGGACCCCTGAAGGAGACACTGATTTTGGTTGTCTAAGGGATATGTTGGCCAGTCCTGTGTGCAGAGGCGAATTTGACATTTGGGCTTGATATCAGGGGTGAGTGAGAGTGTAGTAAGATTGTTTAAGAGGCATTTAAGGGGGGAATTGGTCAGCAGGGATGATGAGCCTCCCATGATGGGACAGGTGGACTAGACGGAATGCCCCCTGAAGAATCGGTTGTCCGAGAAGTGTGGCTGTGGCAAAGTGTGTCATCACAGAGGTTTGGCACAACCAGGGTTCTCCTGGAGAACCAAGGGGTCAAGGAACCTAGTGCTAGGAATTTTTGAAACAGAGAGAGAGCACTTGACCGAGCAGTGGGTAGGGAGGGTGTTTGCAATTCCTGCCGGTTGAACAGAAATGGAAGTTCTGCAGGGTTCACTGTGGGCCAACAGATGTGGGAGCCTCTGAGGTCCACTGCTGCCTGACAGACGTGGGAGCCCTGGGGGAGTGGGAACCCTACAGAGTCCTCTGTAGGTTAGCAGGCATGGGAGGCTCTGAGGTCCGCTGCTGGCTGACAGACATGGGAGGCCTGAGGGACTGGGAACCCTACAGAGTTCGCTGTAGGCTAGCAGATGTGGGAGCCTCTGAGGTCTGCTGCTGCCCAACAGATGTGGTAGCTCTTAGGGTCTGTGAGAGATGGAACAGAAGAAGGAGACTTTAGGGTCCGCTGTGGCCATGAAGACCCAGGCAGGGTGTGTTCCCCTCACTGAGGGCCGGAGAGGCTGGATCCTGAGGTCAGTTCCCTCCAGTGATCCCTGGCAAGTTTTCAGGCTTTAAGTGTTAAGAGGGAGGAGAGAAGCTGGCAGGACCTGTTGTGCCCTTAAAGACCTAGGCGGGGAAGGGAAAACCAGCAGGGGTCCGCTGTGGCCTTAAAGACCTAGGTGGGGTGTGGTCCCCCCCTCGCCCGGGGCTGGAAGAGCTGCTGGACGATCAATGGTCAGATTTTTTCAGTTTTCCTGGGCAAGGATTTAGGTTTTCCAGTTAGGGGCACTTACCAATGTGAGGGTCGGTGATGGATGCAGTGGTGGCATTCAAGAAAGTGGGTGAAGGCCCTAAAAGGGTAAGTCCCACTGGCGCCAGAATGGGGTCTCACCTGAGGGCAAGAGGAACCCAATCCGAGTCACGGTGCCAATGAAAGAACTTAGGCACCAGTAGAAACTCCACACCCGTTAGGGACCAAGAGATTTATTAAAGCAGTGGCTACAGGGAAAAAAGGAAAAGGGTCTGTAGCCATGGTGTTGGCGAGGGATAAAGAGAGAGGGAGGGAGAGAGAGAGAGATGGGGGGAGAGAGAGTGAGAGAGAGAGCTATGCAGGGAGAGGGGTGTATTTATGGACCAGGCAGGGGCTGGCCAGTACTGTGTTTGGGCTTTATTGGAGGAGACTATGAGGTAGTACTCCTATAGGGAGAAATTACTTGCTCGCAGGTTTAAACTTCATGTACACAGGAAACTGTATGGGGAGAAGCCAGAGCTTAGGGCCTTTGTTGTCTTGGGTGGCAGCGCCATCTTGGGGACGCCCTTCTGACTGATCTCTGTGTCCATCAGTCCCCAGAACAAACTTCTGGCTGGGATGAATAACGATGGAAAACTCTTATGTCTGGCCAGATAGTTTCTATACACGTACATGCTGGGTGTGTGAGGCAAGCGATAAACACCCAAATTAGGCAGAAATACATAAAAGCACAAGAACATTTCCTATTATAAGAAAGAACGGGAATGCTAGTGAAACCCCTTTTTAACATGCACAATGGGAACAACTTTGTTAATCCCACAGCAAATAAAGTAAGTTTTACAGCAATTAAAATGACAAACAGTTTAGCAAATATAAAGGTTGACAAAGCAAAACAATGGCTTATCAGTTATGTCCGCTGAGTTCTTAAGCTGAATCCTTAATCTTCTGCCATGCATCGATCAGTTGATGAGTCAGCCTCCCCTTCGGTGTGTGACTGAAGCAGGGCTGGAGAGTTCTCAGGCTTCTAGAGCAGGGTTTGAGAAATTTTGGCTTTCTGGAAGGTCAGCTTAAGAGGTGTTGCTGAATTTGTGGTACACTCCCAGTTCTGGAAGGCCAGCGTAGTTCTGCTATACAAAAGAACAGTAAATGGACCCCCTCCAGAGGGGCTTTAGAGGTTGTACATTTTACTCTTTTACTCGTACCATATTACCCAGCTGAAAAGAATGGGCATCAATAGTTTAACTAATTGGCAATTGTTCTTTGACTTGACAATGGATGGCATTTAGGACTGAAACTGAGGCTTGCATTTGCTGTTTCAGGGCAAGACTTCCTAATTCCGTTAAGTTTTCCTGTATGCCCTTAACAAGAGGGAGTGGCCACTCATAAGGAATTTCAAAAGGCAAGAAGCCAGTTCACTCTATTCAAAGGCCTGTTTCTGGGCCTTTCCCCATATCAGGAGCTTTTGTTCACCCCCCTTTGAGACTTCATAGAGGGGTTTCATCATTATAGAGAAGTTAGGTATATATTATTTATTTATTTATTTATTATTTATTTATTTTTTTGAGTTGGAGTCTCACGCGGTTGTCCAGACTGGAGTGCAGTGGCCACTCCCAGCCACTGCAGCCTCGACCTGCTGGGCTCCGGCAATCCTTCCACCTCAGCCTTCCAAGTAGCCAGAATTACAGGCATGCGCTACCACACCCAGCTGATTTTTTGATTTATTGTAGAGATGAGGTCTCGCTGCCCAGGCAGGTCATGAACCCTCAGGCTAAGGCATTTCACTCACCTCAGCCTCCCAAAGGCATGGGATTACAGGCTGAGCCACTGAGTTCGGTTAGAAGTTAGGTATTTAAATTCTATAGACTAGTATAGAAACAGACCCACCCTTAGGGTCCTTTTTTTCTTTTCTTACAGTTGTTGGTTGGGTTCTTCCTTTCTTCAATTTTTAACAGCACTTACTCCCCTTGGATGTTTGAGTTTCTTCTGGTCCAAGAAGTGTCTAGGGAAATAAGCTTATAAACTGTGGCTAAAATTTGTCCCAAATAGACAACACATTTTCCTATGAGCATTTATGTTTGTGGCCCCCCTTTCCTTCAAAGGTCTACCATTAAACAATTTCAAAGGTTTAACGAATTCCATTTCAGGGACTTGGATCCTGAGTGATGCAATACCAAATACTTGTGTTTAGTTTACTCATGTCTCCAAAGGATTTCTAGTGATTATTTTGCTAACTCGCAAAATGAGAGATTGTACTGTCTGAGTTTTACATCTGATGGAGTTTTACCTGGTTTTGCCAAGGGGTGGGATAGGTTGCCACTTGGTCTGTAGTAGAAACATTTAAACACCTTTTAAAACCTACCTATAGAGCCGGGCTCGGTGGCTCAGCTGTAATCCTGCGTCTTTGGGAGGCTGAGGTGAGTGGATTGCCTGAGCCCGCGGGTTCGAGACCCGCCTGGGCAGGGAGACCTCATCTCTACAATAAATCAAAAAATCAGCCGGGCATGGTAGTGCATGCCTGTAATTTCGGCTACTTGGAAGACTGAGGCGGAAGGATCGCTGGAGCCCAGCAGGTTGAGGCTGCAGTGGCCGAAGCGGCCACTGCACTCCAGTCTGGGCGACAGAGTGAGACTCCAACTCAAAAAAACAAAAAAAAACCAAAAAACAAAAAACCTACCTATAGGAAATTTGTTTATGTCTAGCCTGTGCTGGCTACATTGCCTCCATTTTTATTCTTTAGAGATTTTTCAATCCCATAATCATTTGGGGTGCTGAGGGGTGAAGGTCCGTCTTCTGTAATTTCTTCAGAGCTGATAATAGGCATAGTCCTGCCTAGCCAGGGATCAAAAATCTCTCCTTGTCTGACTTGAGGCATTCAGATTTGTTTCAGCACTGGCATTGTTTGCAGGCACTAGCTGGAATTTTTGCATGACCATTACGTGGGCATGAAATTATGGATTCTAGCACAATAAAAGTAATAAAGTCAGGCTGACATTTTGTCAATTGCAGGCAGTGGCTGATTACCTTTTGTACAAAAGCTACAAGGCCTGAAATTATAAGCATAACTTAAATGATAAACTTTAATTTCTGTGGCTTTATTACAAGTACCAGCTTTTGTATTTCTGGACTATAATGGTAGCCTGACAGATTGTTTTAGACTATAATTTGGACTAGGAACTTAAATACATTTTATATAAAAATTTGAAGAGAAATCCAAAAATGTTTGAAGACTTGCATCCAGAAAAGACCTTATTATGCCTAGATTGTTTATAGAATTTCTTTTGTATATATATTTTTATAAACTTTTCTTATACCATTTTATTTTTGTTCTCTACCCCTTTAAAAAAATTCTCATAACTATCTACTTTATGATAGGACAGAAATGTAGCATATAAGATTTCCTCTTAGCTAAAAATATTTTTTTCTTATATTCCTTTCTTTTGTGTTCTTACTAAAACCTTATTTGTATACCAACAAACTTTTTATATTTTTTCTTTGCTTTTTGCTTTCCTTTTTGTTTTCTTATAGATAACCTTTTATAGTTATAATTTGAATTCACCTTTTAGTAACTGTTATGTGAAACATTTAGTTTTTTTTTTTTGGAACACCTTTAATCCCACTGGAGAGCAGGTTTTAGGAGGAAGAAGTTCAGTATGAGCACAAGGGCTAAAAACTTAGCTTCAGTATTAATTAAGAAATTAATTTGGACCCCAGCCACATTTCTATAGACCCAAGGATTCTCTAAGTGGATGGCATACAGAGTGCTGTGCTGGGCCACGCCCTTCCCCCTTCAGTCAACAGCCACCATCATTGAGCTAGGTGTTCCCCCCCTTTGGGAGAGGCCGCACCATCTCTTTCAGTAGCTTTTTAGTCTGGATATTGAACAAGGTTCTGGGGGCTTAGGCCATTAAGAACAATTGTGCTTTAGGTGCCCAGAATGACCACATTCATAGCAGTTGATACCATTCCCCTTAGTAGGTTCCTCCTTATCAGGCCTCTTTTGGGTGGCTGGAGCTTTGCCGTTAGTGGCAACTGCCAATTGGTTTACCTTTCCTCTGCCGGTGCTCATTTTGGAGTTCTTCTCCTTTTTTTTCTTAATGTTTTGGTTTCTAAGAACTTCAGAGGATTTCTATAATTGGGAGTTTGGTATTCCTAGTCCTGAGTTAAGCCTCTGGAGTTTGGTATTTAATATTCTATAGGATAGCCAGGCTTGGTTGCTCATCCTGTAATCCTGTGCCTTTGGGAGGCTGAGGTGAGTGGATTGCCTGAGTCCACAGGTTTGAGACCCGCTTGGGCAGTGAGACCTCATCTCTACAATAAATCAAAAAATCAGCTGGGTGTAGTAGTGCATGCCTGTAATTCCGGCTACTTGGAAGGCTGAGGCGGAAGGATCACCGGAGCCCAGCAGGTCGAGGCTGTGGTGGCTGGGAGCGGCCACTGCACTCCAGTCTGGGTGACAGAGTGAGACTCCAACTAAAAAAAAAAAAAAAAAAATTCTATAGGATATAATTTTGTTTGCAAAGTAGTAAAAAAAATTTTTTAAATGCCTCTGCATGCAGAACTTTTGACCATTTTATTTTTCCTTAGGTCTACAAAGTGAATTTAATTGCCAGATAGTCTTGTTCTTTTTTCAAATTTTATTATCTGCTAACTTGTATGAGTTCAAATTTGATTTTTAAATAAGGCACTTATTATTATTATTAAACCACGTAATTTTAATTTACTCCAATCATTCAAAATCTGTTCTATAGGGGTATTCAAGGACACAGACCACTACACACTGTCTTAGTCGTATTTCTTGAAAACCCAGAATTTGCTCTGAACACTTGCAATTTATTCCTCAAAGGAGAATCCTAAAACAAACAAATAACTAAACAAAGTCGTAAACAGCAATGTCAGGAATTCCTGGAACCCTGATGGCTTCTCCCAAATTGAGTGTTTTCTGCCTTTCTTGAAGCCCTCCCTTTTTTTTTCTTTTACTCCACGACTTTCCAATGATGACTACAATAATGGCCTGGTACAAAACCTTTTTTTTTTTTTTTTTGAGTTGGAGTCTCACTCTGTCGTCCAGACTGGAGTGCAGTGGCCGCTCCCGGCCACTGCAGCCTAAACCTGCTGGGCTCCGGCGATCCTTCCGCCTCAGCCTTCCAAGTAGCTGGAATTACAGGCATGCACTACCACGCCTGGCTGATTTTTTGATTTATTGTAGAGATGAGGTCTCGCTGCCCAGGCGGGTCTCGAACCCGCGGGCTCAGGTAATCCACTCACCTCAGCCTCCCAAAGGCACGGGATTACAGGCTGAGCCACCAAGCCCGGCTACAAAACCTTTTTTAGAGTGAACAGACCACATAGATATAAGATGATGTTTTCCTCCTTATTCCTAATTATGGACAGGCAAAATTGTCAAACATCCTCATGAATTACTAAACAGCAGCCTTGTTGTAAGACATGGACAATTAAATGAGCATAGCCAAAAACACAAGCATTAGTGTTATTTAACTTTACAATAAAGTAGGGACTTAGCATACATTACAGGACTCTAAGAGACTTCCCAACAGTTTTACAGGGACAAGCAGTTGATTAAGATCTTAGACAATGCCTAAACCTTTAGAAATAGACTTACTTTCAACTAACCTGACTTTTAGCATTTGAAAACAAGAACAATCTATTCATTCCCTTAGTTACCAGAGAAAGATTAAAAAATTATTTTCTCCAAGGCTAGCATTAACTTACACTGACTTAGCAAAAGGCTAAGTAACATATAAGAGACATTTCTACATTTCTTTACAGGTGGACTAGAATGAGCTCCAAGACAATTTATGAAGGAGAACACAGGCTAAGGAAAGGAGGGGATGTGGTCCCCGGAAAGAGTTTAAGATAACCGGTAACACTTCTTATACACAACAGGCAATTTTTTCACAATGTGAAAAACAAAAGGCAGAAATTTTAACAGTGTCAATGGGTTGGGAGAAAACACCACACAAATAAAGGGAGACATAAAATGACATAAAGAAATATGCACCAATCAAGTTTTTGAAAGATGACATATCCCATTAAACAAAGCATAACTCAACCAGCTTTTTAGCAGATTTAAATTAACAGACACACACAAATAAGAGAATGAGGGGTATGGGAAACATCTGCTTTTTCCCCTTCCAGTCATACTCCTCGTGAAGATATCTCAGACACCTCTTAGCAACTGCTAGGTTGATACACCCACAAGGCAGACTAACTTTACAGAGCCCTCCCTCTGTCCGCCTCTTGGATTCCTGTTGTGCTTTCGTGGTCTGAGCTCAGTGCACCAGGAGGAGCCTCCCTCCTACAGATCAAAAGGTCCATTGCGCACCTGGTGAGATTGCCCTTCCCATTGCCCTGGAGGTCATACCTCAATGACAAAGGAGGTGGAACCCACCATCTCCAAAATCTCCATTTCCCTGCCGACACAGCAGAAATGTAGCAGGAAAAATAGAGAGATTGTGACACCGAGACTATTATAGGAAGTGGCACTTTATTACACTGGCCATTCCAGCTGGCCCAAGAATCTAATGTGTCCAAATCAAGCACCCCAGAACAGGAGAAGTGGGGTCTTACACCCTTGTTTAGGTAAGGGAGGGAGTCGTGTTGAGTGATTACATACTTTCTTTGGAATTTTACCAGGTTGTACTCAGCAAAATTAGATTTTTCAAAAAACAAATGGTTTCCAGGAACTGCAAGCTTGTAAACCATCAACTTCAGAAGGGGGGTTTTAGATAAGACTCTTTTCCATTTCCATGAAATGGCCAGTCTCTGGGTCATTTGGCCTTTCTTAAACAAAACCTGCCCGGTGCCTGGCGGGTCTTTAAAGTTGCAACTTGCCTTTCAAAAGGAAATACCTTTAACTATTATCAACTCCCTTTCCTGCCACTGGGTTAGTGGGAGGAGATATTCAGTCAGCCCAGGTGAGACCAACTGCTGATTCTGAATCAGCTACATGTGTTTCTGTGTTTATTCACTCAATCACACAAGAAATATATTTGAGCATTTGCCACATCCTGCCACAGTGTGACTTTCAAAAAAGAAAAAGACCAGGTGTGGTGGCTCATGCTCTAATCCTAGCTCTTTGAGGGCCCAGGTGAGAGGGTTGCTTGAGCCCAGGAACTTAAGACCAGGCTGGGCAACATAGTGAGACCACATCTGTATAACAAAGTTGAAAAATTAGCCATGCACAGTGGCACACACTTGTAGTCCCAGCTGCTCCGGAGGCCTAGGCAGGAGAATCACCTGAGCCCAGGAGGTGGAGGCTGCAGTGAGCCATGATCGCACCACTGCAGTCCAGTTTTGGCAACAGAGTGAGACCCCAACTCAAAAATGAATAAATAATACACAAAATAAAACAAACAGAAGCAAGGGTTTTGTACATACTAATGTAGTGGGAAGACAGAGCGGTCATGACACCGAGGCTATTATAGGAAGTGGCAATTGTATTTACACCAGCGGACTTAGCGGCTAATGCTCACAGGCCGAGCACCCCAGGAAGAGATGAGAGCGGTCTTATACCCCAGTTCAGGTAAGGGTGGGGGGGTCGGTTGAGCAATTACACATTTTCTTTGGAATTTACAAGGTTGTACTCAGCAAAATCAGATCTTTCAAAGAACAAATGGTCTCCAGGAATTGCATGGCAAGCAGGGTTATAAACTTTAAACTTCAAAAAGAGAGGATTTGGTTTTTTTGTTGTTGTTGCTGTTGTTGTTTTTGAGTTGGAGTCTCACTGTCACCCAGACTGGAGTGCATAGCACTGCAGCCTCGACCTGCTGGGCTCCTGAGATCCTTCTGCCTCAGCCTTCCGAGTAGCTGTAACTACAGGCGTGTGCTATCACACCCAGCTAATTTTTGATTTATTGTAGAGATGAGGTCTTGCCAAGTTGCCCAGGTGGGTCTTGAACACGTGGACTCAGGCAATCCACTCACCTCAGCCTCCCAAAGGTGTGGGATTACAGGCTGATCCACTGAGCCCCAGCTAAAGAGACGATTTGGATAATGTTTATTAATTGGTCACTCTTTTGCATTTCCAAGAAAACCATTCTCTGCTATTTGACTTTTCCAAGCAAGAGCCTGCCTGGCAGGTTTTTGATCTGTCAGAGGGTATACTTTTAACTGCTATCAGCTCCCTTTCTGCCACATTCTCCCTTTGGTGCTGGACCCTTCATCGGTCTAGAGCATCATCCTTAACTTGGTGTATTTACATCATGCAGGCTGCAGTTTTTCGTTCAACAACTGCTTCTACAAACTTAGAAATGGCATTCATAATTATCAGGGTTATGCAAGGGAGGATAAGACAGGATCACACTAATAGGACTATAGATCCAATAATGTACTTAAATCCTCCTAGACCGGAGAACATGTCTTTAAACCAATTGCTGAATTTTATGCCTTGCCATTTTTGCATGGAACATGGAAAAGCTTTCTAACATTGGTGGCTATATCAGTTATTGCTTCACTGTTATCATCTATTTGCAAACAACTGTCAGAGCTATTAAATTTGCCACATATTCCTCCTTTTTTCACTAGCAAAAAGCGGTTTTGATAAATAGCTGCACCCATTTGGGCTTGTTGTTGATCAATAAGCTCAAAAGCCATGGGTGTTTGATTACTTACAATTTCTAAGATAACTTGTAACCTAATAATGCAATTTAGCATATATATATATATATATATATATATATATATATATATATATATATTATGTACAGTATCCCCAACTTCCATTTTGTGCCCATGTGGCTGGGCCATAAGTATTTATACATTTACACGCTGGGTGTGTGGGGGAAGAGATAAAAACCCAAATTAGGCAGAAATACATAAAAGCACAAGAAAACTTCCTATCATAAAAAAGAATGGAAATGCTGGTGAGACCCTTTTCTAACATGTTCAATGGGGACAACTCTTTTTCATTCTATAGCAAATAAATTCAGTTCTACAGCAATTATAATGACAAACAGTTTAGCAAAGATAAAGGTTGACAAAGCAAAACAATGGCTTATCAGCAATGTCCGTTGAGTCCTTAAGCTGAATTCTCAACCTCCTGCCATGCATCGATCAGCCAGCCTCCAGTGTGTGGTGGTTAAAGCAGGGCTGAAGTATTCTCAGACTTCTAGAGCAGGGCTTGAGAAATCTGTTCCGGGTTCGCCATTGGCCTCGGTGACCTGGCGCTCCTCCTGCTGTATGAAACTGCTCCGGTCCGTGAAGTATTTGACATGAGGGACTAGTCTGTTAAATCTGGATGGCTAGAGAACACTTTATTTATTAATTTCCAACATATTTATGCATGTATAAAAAGAAAGGCTTAGTCATATCTGGGAGTCCCAGATTAGGTACATTGGTGAGGGGTTGTTTCTGGGCCTTTTCCCAGAGCAGCGGCTACTGTTTGGTCAACTTGTATCTTGGTGTCAGTGGGGCAAACAGGAGAATCCAGTTTGGAATTCCATTGTGCCAGCTTGATCCAGCCCACCCTTTCTCCTTTCCTGTACGCTGCTTTCTCTTCTTGGCAGTGTAAGAAATCTCATAGCTCCTTGGCACGTCTTACAACAAAAATACCGACATGGAACTTGAGTGAACAAACATCATTCAAGTGAAATAAGAGAATGGAATGTATCAGAAGTTAGCAAAAAATGAATGACATTTGAATCATGGAAGGGATATTTAAAGGTATATGAAGAGACCTTGAATACTTTTCAGTAAATGAGAGCTTAGCAAGAAAGAAGTGTTGAAGAAACTAAGGCATGCATAAACATGTCCTGAGTGCGTGGGTGTGCCTGCACATGTGTGTGGAAGTGACAGATGGAGGTAAAGCTCAGTGCATGAAGGAATCAGGCATCTTGGATAAATGACCACAAGGATCCCAGGATGCTTACGGTGCTCCTTAGACACGAGGACAGACCAGACAAGGGGAACCCTGGGGGCCTTGTCCTTCTTGTGCATCACCCATGGGAGCTCCTGCCTGTCTGGCCAGGCCAGGGCACCTCACCACGGCTCCTGCACTGGCTCAGGAAAGGGCCCTCTGGGGAGGCCAGGGTGCCTGGCTCTAGAGGTCCCACAGTTGGGGTCCTGTCCCCCCATCATCTGTTCCTCCTCATCCCCTCACTTCCTGTGCTCTGGCCACACTGGACTCCTGAAGCCTACCTCCTGTTCCCCTCAGAGCCTCTGTGAATTTGGTTCTGTCTGCTGGGAATGCCCCCAGCCCCAGATGGCCACGTTCACTCTTTCTTCTTTTCTTTTGGAGTGGGAGTCTCACTCTGCCACCCAGGCTAGAAGGCAGTGGCACGCTCATGGCCACCGCAGCCTGGAATTGCTGGGCTCCAGCGATCCTTCTGCCTCAGTCTTCCAGGTAGCGGGAACCACAGGCATGCATCATCATGGCTGGCTAATTTTTTGATTTATTGTAGAAATGAGGTCTCGCCATGTTGCCCAGGCTGGGAACTGCCAGGCTCAGCCAGTTCTCTCCCCTCGGCCCCCCTAAATGCTGGGACTACAGGTGTGAGTCCTCATGCCAGGCACCACATTCACTTTTTGAAGGTCTCCATTCCTCTCTCTCTCCCAGTGAACCCTGCCCTGGCCGCTACTAAATACTGAGCCTTCTTGCTAACATGACCTTCTTAGCACCCATCACCGCCTAATAGACTACATACTTCACTCACTTTTTTTCTGTCTTCACTAAATATGATACAATTATTTTTGTCTGTTTCAGTCACTGCTCTATCTCCCGGTGCACCCACAATATAACCTGGCACATAGTAGGTGATCTGTAAGTTGCATCAAATAAATAAATGGCCAAAGAAATACTGTCCTTTCCCCCCCTTTCTCCATTCAAAAAGTGAGGCTCTGGGACTGGTGAGGCCGGGTCACACAAAGCATAGCCAAGGCTGGCTTCCGGCCAGATTGCTCACTTGGGGAATCTGGCTCCCACACTCAAGACACACATCTGCCCCATCAAAAGGCCCAGGTGTGGAGCAACCCACACACAGGGAGCAACTGCCAGACATCTGAGCGAGCTCCGTGGCGGCTGTCCCTTCAGCCTTGCTCCAGCCTTTGGATCACATCAGGCCCCAGGCTTGATGTCTTACATCTGGGAGCAGAGACATGCCATCCCTGCTTTGGCCTACCTATTTTGGGCTTCAAAATCCAACTGAGCAAACAGTTACTGTGCTGTATGCCACTATGCTTTGAGGTGACTTGCTAAGCAGCAAGAGAGACATAACATAGAAGTGGTGCCTTGTGGCTTGGCAGGGAAGTCGAAGAAGCTACCAGCTGCATTTTCCAGGGTCTGCACCTGGCTGGCAACTTGACTGTAACCCCACAAGAGCCCTGAGTCAAAATACCCAGCTAAACTGCTTGTATGGAAGTGGGGAAAGTAAAAAACATTTACTGTTGTTTTAAGCCTCTGAGTTTTGGGGTAATTTGTCTTGCAGCAGTAGATAACTAACACACCACTATATCAAAAATCACAACTTCTTGATTTAAGTTGTCCTCTTAGGACTCATCACCATCTAACACAGTTTTTTTTTACTATTTTTTTCCTTAAAATTAAATCTCTCTCTCTTCCTCTGTCTCTGACTTTACACACACACACACACACACACAATTTGTTTTAGGACAGCTTCATTCTTTTTTTTTCTTTGAGTTGAAGTCTCACCCAGGCTGGATTGCAGTGGCAAGCTCAACGGCCACCAGAGACTCAACCTGCTGGGCTCAGGTGATCCTTCTGCCTCAGTCTTCCAAGGAGCTGGAACCACAAGCATGTGCCACCAAGCCTGGATAATATTTTGATTTATTGTAGGGACAAGGTCTTGCCAAGTTGCCAAGGCTGGTCTCGAACCCATGGGCTCAGGCAAACCTCTCATCTCGGCCTCCCAAAGTGCTGGGATTATAGGCATGAGCCACCACACCCAGACAACAGCTTCATTCTTAACAGTTAGTATATATGCTGAACATACTAAATAATTACAGGTATTAATTTTAAAAAAGAATAGTCTGTAGAATAATTGCATCACATAAAAATTACTTAATGAGAAATAGGAAAAGGAATACGCAAACTAAAAAAAAATTAGTAAATGTTGAATTGAGATTCTATAACATTTTCTTAAAATGTAGAAATTAAAGATTTATTTTTTAGTTAAACTAGAAATAATTTTGATAGATTAAAAAAAACAGAGCAGCAGCCTGGGCAAATTGGTGAGGTCTTATCTGGCACATGATGGTCTCTAAATAAATTTGTGCTGAATAAATGAATGGCAGCGACAATAACGAAGACCCATTGTCCCTTTTCCTCCCCCTTTCTCTATTTATTTATTTATTTATTATCTTTTTGAATTGGAGTCTCACTATGTCGCCCAGGCTGGCATGCAGTGGCATGCTCACAGCCACCACAGTCTCAACCTGATGGGCTCAGGCAATCCCTCTGTCTCAGCCTCCCAAGTAGCTGGAACTACAGATGCATGCCACCATGCCCAGCTAATTGTTTAATTTTATCATAGAGGTGAGGTCTCACCAAGTTGCCCAGGCGGGTCTTGAACCCCTAGACTCAGTCAATCCTCCCGCTTCTGTCTCCAAAAGTGCCGGGATTACAGGCATGAGTCACCACTCACCGCTTGATTTAACAATGCCATGATCACAACCATTGTCCCCCAACAGAGCTGGGAGAACTTACCTGCCGTTTTTGCCTTTCCTGCTCCTTCATTATACCGTGCTTATATCAAGCATGGTGACACATTCATTTACTGATGAGCCGGTTCCACATTCTGGCAGGAGACGATCCCACATCTCTAGAGGGCTTTGCCTTAGAAACTGGAAGCCCCTTCTTCTTTCCATTACAAGAAAGTACCAGACATGCTGCCTGTGTTCCTCCCTGGTCTCCTGTGGGTGCCCCTGGGGGTGGCGTGTGAGAAACGGACTCCCCTGGGGAAGCGGCGATGGCCACAGAAGCACACTGCCTCCTCCCCACCGCGATGGACCCAACGCTTCTGTCCCCCAAAACACATGGTGAAACCGAGTCACCCAGGTGATGGCATCAGGAGGCAGGCCTGTGGGAGGTGATGCGGTCATGAAGGGAGATCCCTTACAGATTGGTCCAGTCCCTTGTAAAGATGCCCCAGAGAGCTGCCTGTCCCTCCTGCCATGTGAGGAGTCACTAGGACCTGCCCTCGATGAACCAGCCAGCAGGTTCTTACCAGACAACACCTCTGCCTGTCCATGATGACAGATCTTTCAACCTCCAGAAGCAGGAAGTACGTTTCTCTTATTTATATGTAACAGTTTATGGTACTTTTTTTTTTAGTTGGAACCCCTAGGGCTGGAGTACAGTGGCCTGATCACAACACACCACAGCCTAGACCTGCTGGGCTCAGGCGATCTGTCCGCCACAGCCTTCCAAGTAGATGTAGCTGGGACTACAGGCATGCACCACCACACCTGGACAATTTTTGGATGCCTTGTAAGGACAAAGTCTAGCCATGTTGCTCAGGCTGGTCTTGAACTCCTGGAATCAGACAGTCCTCTTGCCTCGGCCTCCCCAAATGCTGGGATTACAGGCATGAGCCACTGTGTTCAGCAGTTTATGGTACTTTGTAACAGCAACTCAACAGACTAAGGCACCCGCCAAAATTATGGTACTCTTCTCTCTGCCTCACCAACTCCTCCTCCCTGAAAAAGGCTCTGGGAATCCAGGAAGGGGCTCCACTTTCTACTGTGATTCATCACAAAAGGGCCCCAGTCCTAACACTCGGCCTTCATTCACCGCCCCTCCTCTTCCGGCAGATTCACACCCAGCCCCAGCCCTGGCACCACCAGTTCCCTCCAGCCAACCCCCTTCTGCTTCTTTTGTCAGAAGTGAGGGCTTTTAGGGCCGAATGACTTGGCCCTCAGGATCTTCTGAGTCTGACACCATTTCTTCCCAATTCAGCATAATTTCAAACACAGTCCAGACACATATATTTACAGCACATTTTCATTTATAGAACACATAAAGTAGAAAAACAGGGAGCCTGTGAAAACAGCTTGGTGTGTCACCATGAGGTGTGAGGGGTGAGGAGGGCATTTGGAAGGTTATTACAGAACATGCCAGGTGTTGGTGCCACGAGGTGGGAATCCCAGGAAAGCATTTCATTCCTGAACCTCCAAGAGTCCAGGCGTGGGTCCAGAAAGGCCAGGGGAGGCAGTGGAGACAGGCATCTGGGCTCCTGGGAGACACCATTATCTGTGGCCCTAATAATCAGTTATTAAGGTTGAGCTCAGGAAAATAAATAAATAAGGAGGAGAGAAAAAAATAAAGAAGCCAAGATGAGTGGGGCCAGCAATCAGCAATGAAGAGAAACAAATGTGTGTCCAGCTGGTTGGGGAAACACAATCCATACTGTTTATTTATTTTTGAGTTGGGATCTCACTCTGTTGCCCAGGCTGGTCTCGAACTCCTGGGTTCAAGCAATTCTCCAGCCCCAGCCTCCCAAAGTGCTGGGATGACAGGCATAAGCCACCACGCCTGGCCTGCTCCACTATTTTCTGTGGCATCTCACAGGTCTTACAGGGGAACCTCATTTTGCACTCTCCAACACTTTTCTTTAGGCTCATTTCCACTAAAAGCTAGCCTCTACTGTTTGCAGCTGACTGAAAGCCAAACATCCTCAGCTGGGATAATTCACTGCACTTTATGTGGGCTCCATAAGGGACAAATATTCTCAACGATATTGCAGAACCAAAGGCTGCCAAAGAAAATGCTTCAACTTTTCTTTCGAACCATTACATTAGTAGACAGTGGCTGCGACAGTGCTGAGAGCTGAACGCAGATCCGAGGTCACTGGGAGAAGCAGAAGTTCTGGTTCAGACAAGGAGGAGCGACTTCACTGAGGGCCTCGGCCTTTTAGTGGAGGCCCCAAACGGCTTAGGAGGAAGAACCACGGTGAAGAGAGGCCTTGCTACCCGGGATGAATCGCAAAGGAGAAAGAAGCCCGTCTTCATCAAGTTTAAAACCAACCTGACCAGATCAAAGGGCTCTGCCACCATTTGACAGCATGCCAGAACAAAGCACAACATTCTTTGAAGGAAGACAGTGTAACCTGGACTCCTTGTGTTGCGGTATACACAGAGTGTCCAGCATAAGATAAAAAATTACTAGACGTGTGGAAGTGGATGGGCTTAATAGAAGATTCACGATTACAGAAGAAAAGGTCAGATTTTTGTTCCTGGTTTTTTGTTGAAGTTGAGCCTCAGTGCCTCATGGGACAGTATCAAGTGTTCAAATACACATGTGGGGGAAGAAATTAAGGGGAAAAATCTGAAGAAATCATGGCTGAAACATGCCTAATTTGGGTGAAAAATGTCAACCTACAGATCCAAGGAGCTCAGCAAACTTCCGCAGGATAAATAAAAAGGAAACCCTGCCTATATCACGTTGACCAAGTGCTCACAATTACATAATTTCCCTGCTGACTTGCTGACTTGACAAAACTTTGGTCAGGCTTCTTCCCTCCCCACAGGCCCCTGATTTGTGGCTCATCCCTAAGCTTAAGCAAAACTTAAGGTGCAAAGCATCCTCCCTTAACAGCCACTCCCAGTATCAGCCAACCACAGAGAAAAACTGCCTGTTAAGTGCCCTGACTTTGCCACCTGCTTCACCCCTGCTGCCTGCTTGAAGTCCTTTCAGTCCTGTTGACCCCTCCCTAGAAAAGGAAAGCCTTTTTCTGTTTGATTGTGAAAAACACTTGTAAATCCTGACATTGAAGCTGTTTGTCCCTATTGCGATAGTCTTTTTTTTTTTTGAGTTGGAGTCTCACTCTGTCACCCATGCTGGAGTGCAGTGACACACTCAAGGCCATCTCAGCCTCAAACTGCTAGGCTCAGGCGATCCTTCCACCTCAGCCTTCCAAGTGGCTGGAACTGCAGGCACGCACTACCACACCCAGCTAATTTTTTTGATGTATTGTAGAGATAAGGTCTCACCGTGTTGCTCAGGCTGGTCTCAAGCCCACGAGCTCAGGCAATCCTCTTGCCTCGGCCTCCCAAAGTGCTGGGATTATAGGCTTGAGCCACCAGGCCCGGTCCAGATTTATTTTTATTTGGCATAGTCAAACTGCTGAACACTAACTATAAAGAGAAAATTCCTAGAAGCCAATAGAGGAAAAAAGACAAGTACACAGGGGAAATAAACAACAATACTGAGCCCTCATTAGAAACAATGGCCACCAGAAAATGCTGGAGTGATAGCTTTAAAATGCAGAAATAAAAAATCATGGGCCCTAAATCCTATATCTAGTAAATATATCCATTAACAATGAGTGAAATAAAGACATTTTCAGGTAACTAAAAACTGAGAGAATCTGTCACCAGTAGACCTATGGCAAGAAATGTTAAAAGATGTTCTTCAGCTTGAAGGAAAATGACTTCAGACGGAAGTTCAGATCAAAAGGACAGACGAGGGGTGCTGAGAATGAGGGGCACATGTCATTTTTGGCTAGAATGTGGATGGACAAACCGTGCAGGGTCTCAGAAGTCCTGACGCTGAGACACAACCAGGATACAAGCCTTCCAGAGGAGCCGGTTTAGAGCTGGGCAGTCCCAGATGTGAATCCTAGTTCCATCAATGCCCGGCAAATGACCATGGGCTGGTTGTTCACTTGTCATTCACTCAGCAAATATTAGTGAACATCGATGTGCAAGGCATTTCTCTAGGCCTGGGGGACTCAGCAGTGAACAAAACCATCTACATTCCTGTCTTCACAGGGCTTATGGTCCAGGAACATAAAGACTGTGCACATACGTTTCCTCCTCTGTTAAATTAATCCAACCAATATCTTAGAATTACTGTGAAGAGTAAGATGAAGCATGTGAGATGCTCAGCAAAGTATATGGTGCTCAACAGACCTTTAATGACGGTCACCACACACTTCTTCATGATGACAACAACCACATTTCCAAGCACCAGTCTCTGTTTGCCTGTCAGAGTGAAGGAAAGGGCAAGAGGGAGAAAAGAGACACGAACAGAAGAGGCAGGCCACCTCAACGGACGTCCTCTGCAGTGTCTAGCTCTTCTCTGCTTGGCCAGGCGATTCTGATCCTCCCTTCTTCTCTGTCTTTGGCTCCAAATGGGCACTGCCTTCTGCATCTCCACGTCCCTTACAGAACCCTCCAGAGGCCAATGACGAGTGTGATTCTGAACTGGAGGAGGAGCTGTGGCTGTCAGAGTCTGTGATTTCATCAGCAATACAAACCCAACTGTAAGGCCAGGTTATGTCTGAGTAGAGCGGCCACAGATGGCTGCCATAGGCAAAGTGGCTGTGGCTGATGCAGCTCCCTTAGTAGCTGTTCTATTCTTGCTGCTGACAGATGCAAACGGAGGTTGAGAGGTTTAGGCTAAGGCAAGACCTAATACTTTAACCTAAAAAGGATGACAATTTACTTTGACGGAAAAGTCACTTGTACATTCTCAAACATCTCTAAGGCTGCCACAAATATCGAGTCTCATCAGTACCACGAAGACCTCTCATACAGGAGAGGACTATTGGCAGGGCACAATAGCTCAAGTTCATGATCCTAGCACTTTGGGAGGCTGGGGCGGAGTTTGAGGCCAGGAGTTCAGGACCAGCCAGGGCAACACAGTGAGATGTCATTTCTACAAAAAAAAGAAAAGTTAGCCATGTGTGGTGGTGCACACCTGTAGTCCCAGCCCCTGAAGAAGCTGAAGTGGAAGGATTGCCTAAGCCTAGCAGGGCGAGGCTGGAGCGAGCTGTAATTGTGCCACTACATTCTAGCCTGGGTGACAGAGTGGGACCCTGTCTCAAAAAAAAGTATAATAAAAAACAATAAGGGATAGTTATGTAAAATGTAAACAGCAGGAGAGGCTGGGAGAGGAATATATGGAAACTTCCCTGTACTATTATTGTAGCTTTTCTGTAAGTAGTTCAAATACAAAGTTTTATTTTTATCTATCAATCTATCTATCTATCTATCTATCCATCTATCTAACCATCAATCCCTCCATCTACCTGTTTATTTTCGAGTCGGGGTCTCACTCTGTT
>JAPVLO010004175.1:0-17231 GCA_027257055.1 Cephalopachus bancanus
AAACCTAAATCATTTTTATATATTTTCTAGATGATGATGAAAGGATTAATAAAAATGCATTTTTAACTAAATTTTTTTAGTTCCCTACATGCTAAAGCCAAGCAAAGTAGCTTGGGATGTCAAGAATTAGTAAAAGAACTATTAATTATCAGTTTTGATTGAGTTTATTTTCTGGTAAGTTGTACATAAGCACACACCAATTTTCAGTCCTGGAAGAAAAGCACCCTGTCTTTTGAAGTAGGACCACAAAATTTCTGAGTTGTAGTTAAGGTTAGTGAGACAAGATTGCATATGACTATGATATCCATAGAGAATAACAGAATGCATAAGTAGAATAGGCTGTGGCATGATGAGGGTGAAAATTCTCAATAAGGAAAGAGACTTTAACAGCTGGAAATTTAGAAAGCAGTGAATCATGTTTTGCACTAAGTTGTTTCATCATTAAAATAAGATTTCTACTGAAGAATTTGATAGTTTGCCTGAGGCAACTCCTAAAGATAACACAGAAAAAAACCAGTTAATCTTGAGTGTGACAATAACTTTTTAGATACAACAAAGACGATCCATGAAATAAAAATTGATGGTATGAAATTTATTAAAATAAAAAATATACTTTGTGAAAGACAGTGTTGAGAAAAGGAGAAAACAAGTCACAGACTGGAAGACTATTTGCAAAAGACACATTATTTGATAAAGGACTGTCATTCAATATATACAAAGAAATCTTAAAGCTCAGTAATTAAGAAAGCAACCAAAGTAAAAAGTGGACCTCAGATCTTAACAAACACCTCACCAAAGAAGATATGCAGATGGCAAATAAGCACATGAAAAGAATCTCACCATATGATCTGGAAAATGTAAATTAAAATAACAATGTTACAACACCACACACCTATTGGAATGGCCAAAATCCAGAGCACTTACAACAGCAAATGCTGACAAGTATGTGGAGCAACAAGAATACTCATTTACTGCTGGTGGAAATACAAAATGATAAATCAATTTGGAGATGGTTTGGTGGTTCCTTACATAACTAAATTTATTCTTAGCATAAAATCCAGTCATTGAATGTCTGATATTTACCTAAATAAGGTGAAAATTTATGTCTGCAAACATACCAGCACACGATGTTTAAAGCAGCTTTTTTCATGATTGCCAAAGATGGAAACAAAGAAAACATCTTTACATATGCAAATGAATAAACAGTGATATCCAGACAATGGAATGTAATTTGGTGCTAAAAATAATTGTGCTATCAAACCACAGGGGAAAAACACACACACACACACACACACACACACACACACACACACACACACACAGAAATGCACACTACTAAGTAAAAGAAGCCAATCTCAAAAAACTCTTGATTCCAACCATATGACATTCAGGAAAAAGCAAAGCTAAAGAGACAATAAAATGTTTAGTGGCTTTCAGGGATGGGGGAGACAAAAGTTAGAGGTGTAGAATGAATAAGCAAAATGCTGAGGGTTTTTGGAAAAGTGAAAATACTCTATAATTATATTATGATGTCATATATATGTCATTATACATTCATCTAAACCTACAGAAAAAAAAAAGCTAAAAATAAACCCTAATGCAAACTCTAAACATTAGTTGATTTTGATGTGTCAAGGTAGGTTCATCGGTTATGAGAAATGTGCCACTAGTCAGGTATGTTAATAAAGGTAAGGCTACACATGTTTAGGTATAGGAGACATACAGAAGAATCTCTGTGCCTTTTTCTAAAACTTGCTGTAAACATAAAGCTACTCTAAAAAACTAAAAATAAAATATAAAAATCAAAATATCTAAAAAAGGAAATATGTAAGAATTTTTAAAAATTCCAGGCACATTGTTAAAATTGTTAAATTTTAGCTATTATTAAGGGAAAAAAACTATAAAAGGTAAGATTATATGCAGTTTCCACCCTGTAACCAGTCATCTTTGACTTGTGAGATAACATATCATTTAAGACTATGAAAGAACTTTGAAAAAAAAAGTATTCTTTTTTTTTTAAAGGTGGCTGAAAGGAAATAAACAATATAATCTATGCAAACAATCAAAAATTTTATTTCACAAATGATATTGAATTATATTTTTCTCGACTTCACAACTGTAATTTAACATAAATATTCTCTTGCCCAACTCTATTGGAATATGGAGAATAAAAGTTTGCTGAAAATTCTGGGCTGACATATGCATGAAAGCTTATGGCAAGAGGAAAGTTGAAGTTTATCTGTAATATTATAAAATAAAAAATCTTTAATATTGTCAAATAATTTTATAAAATCATAAAATAATTTTTATATATATTTGTTAAAATACATCTTACATGTAATTAGTTTTTATGATACAGAGAAATTGTATTAACTCAGAAATGACCTATGATACATTTCTTTACATCAAGAAAGCTATATAAAATGTAAGGTGAATGATTCAAATCTAGCAATAGGATTAAAAATAATAATAAGACAAGTAGTACCCTATGTGTAGTTTGAACTCTAGATATCACTGATAAAAATTTAGGAAGCAAAACCACAAATTCTATTTTGTTCTATGTCATTAGATCGGCCTGTCTGCCAGTTGAAACCCAATAAAATCTAAATAATACATCTAAGGGCCTAGATCTTCTAGGAGTCTCTAGTGTTCAAAGATAGGTTCTGTTTTTGAATTAGACAGTATATGCTACTATATGGCTCACAAAAGTCAATTAATAGCTATGGCATGCCATGGGGTCTACGCCTAAAAGCCACTATGTAAATTCAAGTTATATTTATTTCAAAATGGCTAAAGAACATTGCAGAATAAAGAACTATGTGTACTTTGAAAATAGAGCAAAAGCCTTGGTAGACTGTTGAATTTCTTCAGAGAAGAGACTTCTAACTCTGGGATAAAAGAAACTTATCTGTGTGAGACTGCTAAGAGTATAGAAAATGGGTACCATTTCCCTTAATTTTTTTTTTTCTGATTGTATTAATGAATGACTTTGCATTCAGTTTACTTTTATAAACACACACAAAACTATTCAACCTAAATCAGTCAATCAATCAAATTATTTCCAGAGAATCGTCCATTTAGTTCAAGTAAATTTCTTTTTTTTAAACAAATTAACTGCAAAATAATAAATCTTTTGTCTTTAAATTTAATTAGTTCAATAAAATTCCCTACTATTGCTACATCATTGCGATTTAGGCATTTAACCACATGGTAGAAGACTATGTATCCACATTAAATACAGATTTTAAAATTACTTTAATTTATTGAAAAATTGTGTATTTGACAGCAAATTATATATTCCGATACATCTCAAAATATGCATCTCAAAATATGAATATCTCTCATATAACTATTATAAAATAAATTACATATAACTTAGCTTTTCAAGCAGTACAATTAAGTTAACTTATTTTAAAATTGGAAGGGAAAGTGAAAAGGGGAATAAAAGACTAAATAATGCAAGAGTAAAAATTGTATAATTCTAACATTTGGATAATTCTTATTTGAAGGTTCATTAAAATATGCTTTCTACTTTTGTGAATATTGTAAAAATTTCATAGTAACAACCTTAAGAGGTTATTGATAGATTCTAGTAAGATGTGTGTTATAGTAGCTGAAAAGGCTTCTAGCTATAAAAAAGAATAAAATTATGTTACCATCATATACTATACTAGACTGTATATATCACTGGTATTTCTTTCTGCAATATATTGTAATATACTTGCCTACCATATTTTAGAAAATGTGATTTAATTAAATGTTTTCTTCTAAATCAATGTGTATGCCTTGAAATTTTTAAATAATAAAAAAGCCATTCATTCTTGATATACTATACAGAAAAATTAAATGTACTTGTCATCATTTTCTTTACTCAGATAGTACTTTCTAAGTTGTCATGCATTTTAACAAGATCATTACCAATTTGAATGATTTGCTAGATGACAATATTAAACTTAAGTCCATCTTGACTAAGTCTCATTTTTGACATATATTTACAAAGAAAATACATTTTACTAATTGTTTTTGTCCTAAAGTTGACAAAATTTTGTCACTATCCTTCTAGTAGGTGAGAGTTTTATTTTTCAAGTGTATACTTTGTCATTTTGAGCTACTAGATTTGCTAAAAAGGAACAGTAAGAAGAACATGTTTGAATAGGGAGAGAAAGTGAAAGAAAGAGAAATAGGGAGATGGATGTGTTTTCCTGTATTACATAAATTTATTAAAAGTTGCTTCAGCTAATTTGACAACTCTCTTTGTTATATTATTAAATATTGGAATACTGTGAGAATTTTAATAAATTTTGTATCCTAATTCTAAATTTGCTCTTTGGTTCTATATTATATCCAGAACATCAAACCATGCTCTAAAAGCCAAATGAAATATCCATAAGTCATCATGGCATAGTTTTTAAAAAATTTAAAAAAAATTTTTGAAATAGCTATAAATATTTATTTATGGATACTTAATTTCAGAATATGATGAAATATGTTTGAAATGTCTCTTAAAACAATGAAATATGAAAGTAGATTAGTTAGTCATATGAGAAGAAAATCATTTGAATTTTTTGTAAAAATTTTAAAAATAAATGCAATAGCTTTCATTTTTTTTTTTTTAATATAATCAGTATTTTTTATTATCATTTTGTAGGGTACAGTTAAGGGTTAGGTGTACAATTACGTTTCATTCAGGCACCCTATTGATAAGAGGTTTTTCCCCAGTCCCAGATAGATATTAGCTACTGTTAGTCCCATTCCCCCCCATAATTTCCCAGTCCCATCAGTCATTTTCTTAAGTATTACATTGGATGTTCAAGGTCCATTATATGAGTGAAAACATGTGATATTCTGATCTTTGTTTCTGTGAGAGGTCACTCAGTATTATAGACTCTGGTTCCATCCAGGTAGCTGCGAAATTCATGATTTTGTTCTTTTTCATGGCTGCGTAGTATTCCATCGTGTATATGTACCACAATTTTTTTTAAACCAGTCCTCTTTTGATGGGTAGCATGGTTGTTTCCAGGTTCTTGCTATTGTGAATAACGCTGCGATAAACATACGTGTACAGGGATTTTTTTTTAGAGTGATTTGTGTTCTTCAGGGTATATTCCCAGTAGGGGGATTGCAGAGTCATAAGGAAGGTCAATATTTAGAGCTTTCAGGAATCGCCACACTGCTTTCCACAGAGGTTGCACTAGCTTACACTCCCCCAACAGTGTAGACGTGTTCCCTTTTCACCACAGCCTCTCCAGCAGCTGTTATTTTTTGAGTTGTTGATAATTGCCATTCTGACTGGAGTTAGGTGAGATCTCAGTGAGGTTTTGATTTGCATCTCCCTTTTGATTAGTGAGGTGGAGCATTTCTTCATGTGTTTGTTGGCTGCTCGAATGTCTTCTTTTGTGAAGTGTCTGTTCATATCTTTTGCCCATTTTATAATGGGGTTGCTTGTTTTCTTCTTTTCAGTACGTTTCAGTTCCTTGTAGATCCAGGATGTTAAAGCCTTTGTCAGACCTAGAGTTGGCAAATACTTTTTCCCAGTCTGTAGGCTGTCTCCCTACTCTCTTGATGGTTTCTTTGGCTTTGCAGAAGCTTGTCAGTTTAATAAGGTCCCTTTTGTCTATCTTCTCTCTTAAGTCCTGTGGGTTTGGGGTTTTGTACAGGAATTGGATGCCCGTTCCGATTTCCATGAGAGTATTTCCTTCCTTTTCTAAGGTTCTTATGGTTTGAGGTTTTACATTTAGGTCTCTGATCCATTTGGAGTTAACCTTTGTGCATGGGGATAGATAGGGTCCTGTTTCAATCTTCTACATGTGGTCAACCAGTTTTCCCAGCACCATTTACTGAATAGGTTCTCCTCACCCCATTGGTAGGTGGTGGGGGCTTTGTCGAAGATGAGTTGGTTGAGGAATTGAGGTTTTGCTTCTGGAATCTCAATTCTGTTCCATTGATCTATATGCCTTTTCTTGTACCAATACCAAGCTGTTTTGATGATTGTAGCTTTATAGTAAAGTTTGAAGTCTGGTATTGTGATACCACCTACTTTTTTTTTTTTTTGCTGAGGATTGTTCTGGCTATTCTTGGACGTTTGTGTTTCCATATGAATTCCTGTGTTGTTTTTTCTAGGTCAGAGAAGAATGTTATTGGTAATTTAATGGGTATTGCATTGAATTTGTAGATTGCCTTAGGTAAGATGGACATCTTCACAATGTTGATTCTTCCGATCCATGAGCATGGGATATTTTTCCACTTGTTCATGTCAGCTTTGATTTCTTTGAGCAGTGTTTTGTAATTTGCATTGTAAAGGTCTTTCACGTCTCTGGTTAGGAAGATGCCAAGGTATTTTTTTTTTTTGTGGCTATTGTGAATTGAATTGTGTTTTTTATTTGGGTTTCTGTTTGTTTATTATTGGTGTAGAAAAATGCGATTGTCTTTTGTACATTTATTTTGTATCCTGAGACTTTGCCAAAGGCCTTTATCAATGTAAGGAGGCGTTAACAGATTCTCTTGGGTTTTCAAGGTACCCCACATATCATCTGCATAGAGAGATAACTTGACTTCCTCTTTTCCTATTTGAATACCTCTGATTGCCTCGTCTTCTCTGATTGCTCTAGCCAGGACTTCCAATACTATGTTGAACAGGAGAGGAGAGGGGGGCATCCTTGTCTAGTTCCAGTTTTCGGGGGAAATTGGGTTTCCCAATTTTTGTCCATTTAGGAGTATGCAGGCTGTAGGTTTCTCGTAGATGGCTTTTATTATTTTGAGGTATGTTCCCCATATGCCTAGATGTTCAAGGGTTTTATCAAGAAGGGGTGCTGGATTTTATCAAAAGCTTTTTCTGCATCTAATGATATGATCATGGGGTTTTTAGTTTTGACATCTGTTGATGTATTTAATTACATTTATGGTTTTACGAATGTTGAACCACCCTTGCATGCCAGGAATGAAGCCTACTTGGTCATGGTGAATGATTTTTGAGATGTATTGTTGAACCCTGTTTGCTAGGATTTTGTTGAGAATTTTAGCATCTATGTTCATCAAAGATATTGGCCTGTAGTTCTCTTTCTTTGTTGGATCTTTACCTGGCTTGGGTATCATGTGATGTTGGCTTCATAAAATGATTTGGGAGAGTTCCATCTTTTTCTATCGCCTGGAATACCTTCAGTAGGATTGGTATCAGCTCCTCCTTGAATGTCTTGTAGAATTCTGCTGGAAAGCCACCTGGACCAGGGTTTTTTTTTTGTAGGAAGTTTTCTTATTACGTAGTCTATTTCCTTGATTGTAATTGGTCTATTTAGGGTCTCAATTTCTTCTTGTTCCAACCTAGGTAGATTGTGTGATGTCAGAAAGTCCTCCATTTCCTTGTGGTTTTCAAGTTTGTTTCCATACAAGTGTACATAGTAGTCTCTAATGATCTTTTGTATTTCTTCAGGGTCAGACGTGACTTCATCTTTTGTGTTTATGATTATGCTTATTTTTTTTTTTTCTCGTTTTTTTTTGGGTCAGTCTAGCTAGGGGACCATCGATCTTGTTTATTCTTTCAAAGAACCAGCTTTTTGTTTCATTGATTTTTTCATATCTTTTTGTCTTCTATGTCCTGGTTTTGGGGCTTTTTTTTTGGTGATCTGGATTCTTCTGCTGAAATTAGGGTTTTTGTGGTCTTGTTTTTCCAGCTTCTTTAGGTGGCTTGTTAGATTGTGAATTTCTGTTCCTTCCATTTTCTTCATGTGTGTTTGTAGGGATATAAATTCCCCTCTTACTACAGCTTTCGGGGCATCCCAGAGATTTTGGTAAGATGTTTCTTCATTTTCATTTGTTTCCAGGTATCTTTTGATCCCTGTTTTGATTTCGTCATTGACCCAGGAGTTGTTTAGCATCATGCTGTTTAGTGTCCATGTCTTTGGGGGTTTTTGGGGGACTTTGTTGGTGTCAATATTTATTTTTATTCCACTGTGGTCCGAGAAGGTGTTTGGTAGAATTTCGGTCCTTTTAAATTTGCTTATACTTGATTTATGGCCGAGTATGTGGTCGATCTTAGAATATGTTCCATGTGGTGATGAGTAGAATGTGCATTCTGTGGTCTTTGGATGGAGTGTTCTGTAGGTATAAATTTAAAGTCCATTTGGTCCAAGGTCACATTGAGGTTCCGGATCCCCTTGCTGATTTTTTGTCCTGATGATCTGTCTAGGGTTGTGAGTGGGGTATTAAAGTCCCCAGTTATGATAGTGGTAGAGTCAATATCTTTCTTTAGTTTTCCAAGAAGTTGCTTTATGAAAGTTGGTGCACCTATGTTGGGTGCATATATGTTTAGGATAGATATTTCTTGTTGATGGATTGTCCCTTTTATCTTATGTAGTGACCTTTTGTATCTTTTTTGATTTTTAATAGTTTGAAGGATATTTTGTCTGAAATTAAGATGGCTACTCCTCCTTTCTTTTGTTTTCCCGTTCGCCTGAAAGATTATTTCCCATCCTCTTGCCTTGAGTCTGTGGGTGTCCTTTCTAGTGAGGTGAGTCTCTTGAAGGCAAAAGATTGTTGCCTGATGTTTTTTTATCCATTTTGCCAATCTATGTCTTTTCAGTGGTGCATTTAGTCTGTTCACATTTAGGCTAATAATTGAAATGCAAGAGTTGATCCCTGTCATAAGGTTCTTACAGAGTTGTTACTGTTTATTTGTTGTCTTTCTTTGGGTTTTTGGGGTTGGTTCAGGTGTGTTTTTTAAACTTTTGCCTGTACTCTTGTGAAGAATGCTGATGTTCTTTTTTTTTTTCTTCTGTGTTCAGTACTTTCTTGAGTGTTTCTTGTAGCGGTGGTCTGGTGGCAGCGTAGGTTCTTAGGGATTGGATGTCTGGAAAAGATTTTAATTCTCCCTCACTAATGAAGCTTAGTTTAGCTGGGTAGGTTATTCTTGGTTGAAATTGTTTCTCTTTTTGTACTTTGAAGATAGGGCTCCAGGGTCTCCTGGCCTGAAGGGTTTCTGTGGATAAATCTGCTGCTATTCGGATTGGGTTTTCCCCGGTAGGTAGTCTGGCCTTTTTCTCTTGCTGCCTTTAGGATTTTTCCTTTCATAGCTACTTTGTTTAGGCGAATTATTATGTGTCTGGGAGTTGGTCTTCTCGTTTGTTGTCTTGCAGGGGGTTTTCTGAATCTCTTGTGTTTGAATTTTTTCATCTTTACTGAGATGAGGGAAGTTTTCTTGAATGATTTCATGGAATGTTTGTTCCAGTGTGGCTTCTGTTTCTCTTTTTGCCCCAGGAAGCCCAATTATTCTCAGGGTTTTGGGCTCTTGAAGTGATCATTCATCTCTTGCAGGTTTTGTTCTGTCTTTTTGAGCTTCTTTTCTATGCTTTTGACAGTTTGGGTTAGTTCTGTGTTTTGGGTTCGAGCTCTGAGATTCTTTCTTCTGCTTGGCTGATTCTGCTTTCCATGCTTATTAGTCTGTTGTTCATTTCCATCACAGTATTCTTTACTGCTGTCATTTCTGACAACAGCTCCTTCCTATTTTCCTCTTGTCTCTCCTCAATTTTTTTAAATTTTCTCCATTAATGTTTTGATGTCTGGGTTTGTTGCATGTAGCCAGTCATTCTGGGGGCTCTTCATTGTCTGTGTTCCAGAATCTGTTTTCTCATTGTCTGATCTCCCAGGGGTCTGTGTAAGACCTATATTCTTCTTTTGGGTTTTTTTTCATTTGTGCAGTTTTTCCACTTCCCCACTTCTTCCTTCCCTCCACGTCACCGTCTTCTTTAATTTTGTTTTCCAGGGGGAAAGGGAGGTTTTACTTCTGTTCATTCAATCTCCCATTCTTTATGTATTTGTCTTACTTTGTTCAATTTTGAAGTTGCACTGTAGGTTGGAGGTGGTCCTTTTTGCAGTTTTGAGATGTATTTAAGGGGGAAAACTGTGATTCAAAATCTGTCTGCAGGTCCTGGTGTTCGCTGACAGGCGTGTGGATAATGTGGAACCCACTTCCCACTGCCTGGAGTCTGTCCGTGCAGTGAGGCTGTAAGTTTACTCCCTGAAATAAAATGTGGTTAGCAGGGGGGGGAGAATGGAGCAGATAGTGGGTTGAAGAGGGGAGTGGAGAGATAGAGGAGTAAGGGAGGAAACTAACGAGTGTGCCAACAAATAGAGAGAGAGGTCTATACTGAAACAGTTAAAAACGATGGACCACAGCTACAGTCGAACCAACTCTCATACAACCACAAATAAAACATATCGTGATGCTAACATACCCGCTATCCAACCACCTTATTGGGGTGCTGTTCCTCTATACAAAGACATGGTTTACAGACAGAAGAAAAGAGAAGAAAAGGAAAAGGAAAGAGAAAAAAGGGAACAATACTGTAGGAATAGAATTAAGTCATTAAACTAATAGAATCAATGAAGCACACTCTGAGACCTTTCGTTTAAGTCCAAAGTCCTTTCAGGTCTGATTTCTAGTTTTCTTTTCAAGCTGGTGAATTAGTTTGCAGTTAGAGTCAATTGCCCCTGATCTGCTGTGAAGGACAGTTCAGTTCAACCTTCCTTCAGCAGTTTGGTCTATGTCTTTATCAGGCTTATTTTTCCCATTTCGGTGTTGTTACCTTTAGTCGCCAGCAGGTGGTGCTATCTCATCTGCTCGCCCCAGAGGGGGTGAGGCCGGACAGGAACAAGATGGCTGCCTGCCTCCGAGCAGGCAACAGAAGCCTCACGTGAGCCAGCAGCACAATCTCAGACACAGGAGATTTTGGGAGCAATCCCTGCAGATCTTCCTTGAAGCCGATTTTTGTGGATCTCCTCTCGGGCCGGGTTGTGATGAGCTGTGCGGGCCGAGCGCCGGGGCGCCGGGGGCGCCGGGCACCGGGGGCGCCCGGGGGGCCCGGGGGCGGGAGCCGCTTTCAGGTTTTTTTAAAAGGTCTAGTAATCAGGGTTATAGTTGAGAAAACATAATTGTCTTTCTATACCAAAACCCTAAAAGATAAAACTTTGAAATATTTTTTTGTACTTATCTTTTTTAAAAATGTAAAAAATGTGATACACTATATAAAAATTATCAATAAAAATCAAATCACAAAATATGATTTTTAAAATTTTAATTATAATTAAAATCTTAAAGCATGGATATTGATTCTCTCTCTTTTTCAAAAAAAAAAATGCTTTCTACTGTAAAAAGTGAACTGGCTGACTACACATTTAAGTATCAATCTCTCCACATAATAAATTTTGGGATATCACTATTAACATATTTTAAAAATTTATCATTTATACTTTTGCAATCTGCAAAAAGCAAAATTTATCTTACATCTATTTCCATATATGTCCTAAAATATTTTAAATAATTTTCTATGTAGAATGATTTTTATCTCATAACTCTTCAAACTTTCTTAGTGCTCAGTCTAAATTTTTCTAAGGCAAACTGAATCTTCTTGTGTAAATTGGAAAATATCAGACAATAATTATAGTGTACATATTTATGCAAATTGATGAAAGTGGAGATGAAGTAAGATAAGATAATTTAGTTACATCATGTTAACCTTTCCTGTCAACAATGGTAATGTGCAAATTGAGAATTACAGCCAGTTAAGGAAGCATGACAAAGGAGCTGCTCAATGAAGAAGCCCCAAACAGCGTTGGATCACTTGGATTGTCATATTAAGAAGAATATTAAGATATGGCTAGGGATAGTGGTTCATACCTGTAATCCTAACACTTTGGAGACCAAAGCAAGAGGATTGATTGAGGCCCGAAATTTGAGACCAGCTTCGGCAACATAGTGAAATCTCATCACTACCAAAAAAAAAAAAAACCTTAAAAAAAGTAGATATTGTAATTAGTTGTGTAATATTGTTTATATACCAATCTGTATAAAGAAGCATTCTAGTCTGTATTGCTGGTTTATCATTACAATAAGCAGTAACTCAGAAGAAAATAATAATATAATAATATTTTTCTCTATAATCAATGTATATCAAACAGCTCTCAGTTTCTTAATTTATTTTATCTCTCAAGGGCCTTAATTCCAGAAAGAAGAGTCCTGGCTAATGTAAAACAAGTATTTTAGTCTTCAGAATAAACATATTTTCCACTATATTTATGACACACTATTTTTTTTACTTTGGTTAACAGTGATCAACTGAAAAGTTGCTTGAAATAAAATTTAACTAACATTTGCAGTGGCCATACTCATTTGAAATGTCGCAGAATGACCTAGGTAAAGATGGGCAAACATTCCTACTTGACTGATTAACACATTTCTGAGAAATGTTGAATATGACCAGGGAAACAAGACTAAATTGCATGACTAAACAGATACTGAGGCAAACCCATATACAGTTTTTAGATACACACCAATCTGAAATGTAGTAGATATTCACATGAAAAATATATGAATTCAGAAGTTATAGAAAAAACTGGGGAGTGATGCAAAATGAAAATAATTTATCTAGTATTTCTGGAATCAGTTTAGGGAGTCCATAGTGATTATGTAAAGAGAACCACATTTTTTTTCTGTGTATTGATATACCAGTTCCACATGTATTTAACTATCTTAACAGTCAAATCATTATGATGTTACAAAAAATTCTCATTTCTAGAATAAATTTGGGGTTTTTTTGATCCATGATAATAATATTGCAATATTAATAAGCTCAAGCTGAAAATCAGATGTATATGTCAGAATGTATTATCAATCGGACTGTGTTAAAACCAAATAAAATATGCTAAGAATGATTAAGTTTGCACTATCTGTATTATTTCTGCCTTTCAAGGACATATAATTGAGAATTAATGTAGGTTATTACAAGATATCATAGCATGTCTTTGTTTATCATGCATTATTTTCTAACTCTTTCCTGCAGTCCCTTACCTCTCTTTTAAAAACTCTTCAACCAAATTGAATTGAATAAATCATCTATAATATTTGTTGTAAAATCTCACAAACTGGTATTTTCTCATTTTTTCTTTTGGAAAAAAGTTTGGTTTTTTAGTAGCAAGTAGGACTACAAATGGCACAAAAATGAAAATTTCTAATATGCCTGTGAATCTGAATTGGCTCATATGCAAATGATGTATGTTTAATGCTGTGTTTGACTCAAGTCAACCACACATTATCAATTTTCATAGAAAGCAATTTGCATCAATCACTTCCAGATATAGTAGTTTCCAGATATAGTACTATGTAAGGCACATTACTCTCAGTCACATATGTTAATATTCTAATAGTAATATTTTAATATGTTACCTGGTACAAATTTTAGAAAATTATTTAGTTATGTGAATGGAGATCTCTGCAAGTTTGAGTCACTGCAGTAAGATAGCCATTTCAAAAAGAAAAAAACCTAAGAAATAACATAAGCACTCTCTGGAAATAGCAAAAGTAAAATGAAAAAGAAGAGAGAAAACATACCAATTTTATATTTTGGAAACATGTTGGTTTGATGCCATGTATTAGAAGGTAAAATAAATTAGATTAAGAAGTAAGTATTTTTAAATGGATATAGATTCATGATTTTCATTTGAAAGAGTCGAGAAATACTGCAGAGCAAATGGGTGATACATTTGTAGGTACCAGTGAATTTGGTTAAAGTTTCAATAGAATGTAGAATTATTTTTCTCTTTCACCTTTTATCCATGGGTGATATTGCTAATTCATTATAGTATTTTTTCTCAAAGAATACATGTTTGGCCTTACAATCCTTTTCAATGTAGCATTTGGGGTAATTACTGTGAAACAATGAAAACTGGCATTTATGAAAACCATCCACCATGCTTAGTCTGGTACCAAAGAATTATGAACGGTCAAATGAGAGAATAATATTCAAGTAAGGACCAGAAGTATCACAAAGCCTAATTTTGCAACAATACAAGTTCCAGGTCAGCTTTCTAACTGAATGCCTTGCTACCTGATTAGACATGACAATGAGCTTTTCATTACTGAGCAGAAATGTTCTAGAAGGAAAAAGATTAGTCATGGTTTTATTTGGGAGAGACCGTACTAACCTTCCCATTGAGAACAGGTTTAACATTTGTAGAATACTTAGTGATACACACACACACACACACACACACACACACACACACACACACACACACACAGTTCTTATGCTAAGCAATACATACCCACACAATTCTTCTTTACTGTATTCTACATTTGTGGGAAACCAAAATTGTGACACTATTGCCCTTCTTCATTATCATGTATAAGATTGAAACCCCATCCGTTTTACCCAAAAAATATAGTGGGTTTGGTTGAGTAATGTAGATTTCCAAGACAGGCTGATTTTAAAAATTTTGGAGGCTACTGAAATTCTAGTTATTGAGTCACTTTCTGGGCAAAAAAGAAAAAGAAAACTAGAAAGATTGTCAATGCTCTAAAGCAAATGACAAGTAGCTTCCAGACAGTCTCTCAGGTACTTATTTAAAATATAGCAATACTTCAAACTTCAACCTCACTTAAGTAAAGTACTTAAATAGAGTAAAGGGTCAAGTATAGAACTCTGTAGAGAATACAGAGTCTCAAGGAGGAAGAGAAAAGCATGTCAAAGGTGTATAAAAGAAAGCTGCAGAGTAAAATATTATATAATTCTAAAAGCATAGTGTTGTAAGATAAACAAGAGTGGATCAATAAAATGATTGAGATTACATCTTTCCTCTTGAAATATCAAAGCAGATTTTAAATAATAAACTCATAACATTAATTGGAAATGAGAAAACATGCCTACAAATAATCAGCAATATTGAAAAAATTCTAAAAGTTTGAAAGAATATAGAATGAAACCAAGGGAAGAAATCTCAATAAAATATGTCCACAAAATGTGGGTGTGGCTTCAGGGATGCTGTACACTCACGACAACTACAAAGAATAAATTGGGGAGATCAGGTGAGTGTGAGATGTATAAATGCAGCTACAACATCTATGATGATTATTTTTATGTGACTACCTAGAGGGTTATTTGGGATTCAATTAACTTATTTTATTTATTTATTTATTTATTTATTTATTTATTTTTGAGTTGGAGTCTTACTCTGTCGCCCCGACTGGAGTGCAGTGGCCACTCCCAGCCACCGCAGCCTCGACCTGCTGGGCTCCGGCGATCCTTCTGCCTCAGGCTTCCAAGTAACTGGAATTACAGGCACACGCTACCACGCCCGGCTCATTTTGATTTATTGTAGAGAAGAGGAATTGCCAAATTGCCCAGGCGGGTCTCGAACCCACGGGCTCAGACAATTCATTCACCTCAGCCTCCCAAGGCGTGGGATTACAGGCTGAGCCACCGAGCCTGGCTCAATTAACTTTTAAATTAGTGAGCTTTGAGTAAGAATATTATACTACCTGATGTGGGTGGACCATATACACTCAGTTGAAGGCTTAAATAGAATAAAAAGGCTAGCCGACCTCAAACAAGAGAGAATTCTCCATCACACTGCCATCAGACTAGAACTGCACTGTTGGATCTTCTTGGTGTCCAGCCATCTTTCATCTTCGGGGACAATCCCAGGCCCATAAAACAGATCTTGGACTCACTAGCCACCATAATACATGAGCAAAATGAATATAATAAATTCTATATGTCGATATGTATACACACATGTGAATATATATGTGTATACATGCGGGGGAATCCCCCGACAACCAGAATTTATTTATAAAAAATTGTGAATTGCATGGTTAAACATCAATGTATTGATACAATGAATTTATGGAGATGGCTTGTTCCACTGTTTAAAACAGTTTTTGAATTCATTGATTTTGATGCCTTTTAGTGAGTCTGCCATTTTTTCCCCCCCTGCTTTTACATCTGCAAAACGTTTCCCTTTGAGGACTTTTTCTATCTGGGTAAACAAAAAAAAGTGGCTGGCGGGGGCAAGATTGGGTGAATGAGGAGGGTGGGGTATAAGGGTCATGCCATTTGTGGTCAAAAATTACTGACTACAGCACAGTGTAGTCAGGTGCTCTCTTAACTCACCCTTCATAAAATGAGTCAGCATGTTGAAGGAATCTAAAAAAAAACTCACCAAAGTCAAACAGTCTCTCACAACAAGGCTAACCGGTACACTGATGCTGATAGGTTTCTAAAGCACTTACCTAGCAGAGGAAGCCGGTACTACAAGGGACTAACCCTCCAGAAAATGAAATTACTTTTTGGAGTGGTTTTCCCCCCGTATATCCTGTTTATGCTGTTTCTCTGGATAACCAACTAATGTAATCATACAAGAAATAAGAACTAGATATTACAAAAAAGAAATAATAAGAACTTTAAAAAAAGATAAATATACTTGACATGAAATACCTTAAGTAAGCAAACAGCTAAATAGACATCTGTATATCAAATTAGTGAACTGACATATCAAGGCAAATAATTTTTTCAGGACACATTATAATATGATGATGAGAAAATGGAAAATATAAAATGAGAGCTAAGATATACAAGATACAGTTGGTTCAATTTTCTTCTAATAAGAAGTCAGAGGAATAAACAGGAAATAGAGAAAATAGTAAACAAAATCTTTAGACTTAAAAAAAGGCACAAAATTTATCTTGAAAACTCACATACAGTAGCAATCAATTAAAATAATAATAATAGTAATAATAATAAAATATTTATACCACTAGTATAATAAAGGAAAAAAAAGCTAACCTATATAGAGAGATAATATACAGACATACAAATATACACATATACAACAGAAGAGAAAATAAAAAATAGGGTATAACACTTCAAAGGGTATAACACTCAGAAAACACTGAATATGTAGTCATTTGAAGGGATGAATATTCTTTATCCAATTAATTACTTTGAGAAAGCAATTAATCTAGTAAGAAATCAATTAACTATAAATATAATAATTTATAATTGTACTAGTAATTCTGTTCCATTGATGTATATTTCTAGTCCTTGGGACAGCACCTTCCTTTCCTGATAATTGTAGCTTTTTAGCAAGTTTTAAAATTGGGAAGTAAAATTTCTTTATCTTTGATCTTCTATTCCAAAATTGTTTTGGCTATTTTAGGTGTTTTGCATTTCTATAAAAATTGTTGATCTGTTTGCCAATTTTTAAAAACCCATGTTGTATTAACAATAGGGGTTATGTTTCCTCTATGGATCAGTTTGAATAAAAGTATTATCTTTATTGTATTGAGTTTTCTAAACCACAAACATGTAATGTCCTTGCATTTATTCAGATATTCTTTAATTTCCTCATTAAAGTTTTGCAATTTTCTCCCATTTAAGTACTAACTAGGCCCAACCCAGTTTAGC
>JAPVLO010004176.1:0-13683 GCA_027257055.1 Cephalopachus bancanus
GACACAGGTCTTGCTATGTTGCCCGGGCTGACTACAAACTACTTAATTTATGCAACAGTTAATAAGGGTAATTTTGAAAAAAGAGGAATAAAAAAGGCTAGTAATTCCATAAAATGAAATAAAGGAACTTTGAAGTATTAAAACCAATTATTGCCTCCAATAATAATAATTATTTTTATAGTAACAAATTAGTAAAAATTAAAAAATAAGAAAGTCCCATTTCAGCGTTCTTCTCTTTGATATCTTTTTTCTTTTTCTTCTTTTTTTTTTTTTTTGAGTAGGTCTCACTGTGTAGGCCAGGCTGGAGTGCTGGGACACGATCATGGCTCTTCACAGTCTCCACTTCTTGGACTCAACCTCCCAAATAGCTGGAAGTACAAGCTCGCACCTCCACACCTAGTGAATTTTTTGTGTGTGTGTTTTTTTTTTATATAAAGACGGGGGTCTCACTATGTGGCCCAGGCTGGTCTAGAACTCCCGGCCTCCAGCGATTCTCCTGCCTCATCCTTCCAAATAGCTGGAACTACAAGCATGCACCATCACGGCCTGCAATTTTTTAAACTTTTTTTTTGTAGAGAAAGGTCGTGCTATGTGGCCCAGGCTGGTCTCGAACTCCTTGCTTCCTCCAGCGATCCTTCCAAAAGATTGCACGCTGTGTGGTTTTCACGGTAAAACATTCCGGAAGAGTGTAAAGCTTCAGAGGTCGTCAGCAGTTTTTGTTGTTGTTGTTGTTGTTTTGCGTGGGGGGTGGGGGTGGGGGGACAATGAACAGGCCATGCTCAGAGTGTTTTTAGAGCAGGGAGTCGCCTCAAGGGTGACCCTATTATGGTGGCCTCCCATCCTTGGACCTCGATCCGGATCCAAGGAATGTCCAAACCCCAGAGCGGATCCCAAGGGAAAACATGGGCTTTCCGTTGATAACAATGTATCCAGGTGGTCTTCCGAGGTTGCAACAATGGATGCAGCAGCTGTCAATCATCCGAGAACCCGTAGCTGGGAGTGAAGAGCCCTGAGCGCTTTTGAAGTCGTTTTTCTGCAAACGAAAAACTGTTTTAACAAATTCAATAATAATAAAGACTTAGCCCAGGCATGGTGGCTCCTGCCTGTAGGGTCCCAGAACTTTGGAAGGCCCAGGCAGGAGGATCCTTGATGGCTGAGAGTTCGAGACCAGACGGGGCCACGCTGCAAAACTCTATCTCAGTAAAATTAAAATTAAATTAAATTAATTAAAATATGATAAAAATTAGCCAGACATAGTGCCTTCTCCCTATCATGCAGCACCTTGGGAGTCTGAGGCAGGAGGATCACTGGAGGCCAGGATTTGGAGACCAGCCTGGGCCACATAGCAAAACACTGTCTCTACAAAATAATAAAGTAACATAAAATAAAATTAAAAAGTGAAGTAAAATGAAGTGAAAATAAAATAAAATAAAATAATTAGACAGACTTAGTGGTTCTTGCCTGTCATCACAGCACTTTGGGAGGCCGAGGCAGGTGGATTCCTGATGGCTGAGTGTTCGAGACCAGATGGGCCCACATTGCAAAACTCTGTCTCAGTATAATTAAAATAAAATGAAATGAAATAAAATAAAAATTAGTCAGACATAGTGCCTTCTGCCTGTCATCCCAGCACTTTGGGAGTCTGAGATGGGGGGATCACTGGAGGTCAGGATTTCCAGACCAGTCTGGGCCACATAGTCAAATTCTGTCTCTACAAAAAAATAAAAGTAAAATTATTACTTTTGTTTTTACAGAAAAATAAAATAAAACAGTGAAGTGAAGTGAAATGAAGTGAAATGAAATGAAATAAAATAAAATAATTAGTCAGAATTAGGGGTTCCTGCCTGTCATCTCAGTACTTTGGGAGGTCTAGGCGGGAGGATGACTGGGGGTCAGGAGTTCGAGAACAGCCTGGGCAACATAGCAAACACTGTCTCTACAAAATTAAAGTATAATATAAAATAAGATAAGATGAAGTGAAATAATTATCCAGACATAGTGGCTCCCACCTGTTATCTAGCACTTTGGGAGGCCGAGGCAAAAGGATCACTGGAGACCAGGAGTTGGAGACCAGCCTGGGCCACATAGCAAAATCCTGTCTCTACAAAATAAAATAACGAAATAGTTAGCCAGACACAGTGGCTTCTGTCTGTCATCCCAGCACACTGGGAGGCCGAGGTGAGAGGATTACTGGAGCCCAGGAGTTCAACACTAGCCTGGGCAACACAGCAAGATCCCATATCTACAAAAAGTTTAAAATACTCACCGAGCATGGTGGTGCACAACTGTAGTCTCATGGACTTGGGAGGGTCGCGTGAGGTCAGAAGGTGGAAGCTGCAGGGAGTTAGGAGTGCATCACTGCACTCCAGCCTGGGCAATGGAAGGAGAAGCTGCTTTTAAAATAACAACAACAACAACAACAATAATAATAATAAAATTTAAAACATAAAAATTGAAAATTAGAGACGTCCCGTTCATTGCTGTTTCTCTTTGACAACTTTTTTTTTGAGCTGGGGTCTTACGGTGTGGGCCAGGCTGGAGGGCAGGAGCATGATCACAGTTTACCACAGTCTTGACCTCCTTGGCTCTGGCAATCCTCCCACCTCAGCCTCCCAAATAGCTGGGACAACAGGCGCCACCACCCCTGACTTATTTGTGTGTGTGTGTGTGTGTGTGTGTGTGTGTGTGTGTGTGTGTGTGTGTGTGTAGAGATGGGGGTCTCACTATGCTGCCCAGGCTTGTCTCAACATTCTGGGCTCAAGTGATCCTTCCTCCTCCACTTCCCAGGTAGCTGGGATTACAAGCATGTGCCACCAGGGCCGGCTAATTTTTATTTTTTATTTTCCAGAGGGGTCTCAGTTGCCCAGGCTAGTCTCAACCTCCTGGCCTCAAGCATTGCTCCCACCTCAGCCTCCCGAAGGGCTGGTATTATAGGTGTGACCCTCCCTCACCCTGCTATTTTTTTTTAAGAGATAGGGTCTTGCTATGTTGCCCAGGCTGGTCTCAACATCCTGGCCTCAAGTGATCCTCCTGCCTCAGCTTCCCAAAATGCTGGGATGACATGCATGAGCTTCCATATCCATCATTTTTTGTAAAAGCCTTCTTTTTTCAGCTTTGTTTTCTGGGTTTCTCTGGGAATCACCGTCCTGTGGCCTCAGGGGGAAGCATGTGCTGTGGTGTTCATGAGTCCGTAGCCAGTTTCTGGTTGTTTCTTCTGATGGAGCAAGCCACACGCTTTTTTCTCTTTCTCATCATGATGGGACAAAACCCAAACACTTCTTTAAACTGAACTTTAAAAAATACAAACCCCGGCCGGGAGTGGAGGTCCATGTGTGTCATCTCAGCCCTTAGGGAGGCCAAGGAGGGAGGATTGCTGGAGGCCAGGAGGTGGAGGCTGTGGTGAGCCATGATCATGCCCCTGTCCTCTAGCCTGGGCCACATAGCAAGACCCCATCTGGACAAAAAGTATAAAAAAGTGTAGGGCATGGTGGCGTCTGTCATCCCTGCACTTTGGGAGGTGAGGCGGGAGGATCGCAGGAGGACAGGAGTTCGAGATCAGCCTGGGAAACATAGCAAACCCTGCCTCTACAAAATAAAATAGTAAAATAGATTAAATTTAAATAGAATCAACTAACTAGCCAGACATAGTGGCACCCGCCTGTCCTTCCAGCACTTTGGGAGCCTGAGGAGGAAGGATCGCTGGAGGCCAGGAGTTGGAGACCAGCCTGGGCAACATAGCAAACCCTGTCTCTACAAAATAAAATAACAAAAGTCTCACTGTGTCGCCCAGGCTGGAGTGCAGTGGCATGCTCACAGTCACCACAGCTTCTATCTACTGGGGTCAGCTGATCCTTCAGTTTCAGCCTTCCAAGTAGCTGGAACCACAGGCATATGCCACCATGCCCAGCTAATTTTTTGATTTATTTTAGAGATGAGGTCTCACCAAGTTGCCCAGGCTGGTCTTGAATCCCTCGGTTTAGACAATCCTCTCGCCTTGGCCTCCCAAAGTGCTGGGATTGCAGGCTTGAGCCACCATGCCCAGCCTCTATCTATATATTTCTCAAGGCTAATTTCTAAAAATTGTTTTGTGCAGATGGGGTCTCACTATGTGGCCCAGGCTGGAGGGCAGGAGCACGATCACACTTAGCCCAGGCATGGTGGCTCCTGCCTGCCTGTGGGGTGCCAGAGATTTGGGAGGCCCAGGCAGGAAGATCCCTGATGCCTGAGAGTTCGAGACCAGATGGGGCCATGTTGCAAAACTCTTGTCTCAGTAAAATTAAAATAAAATTAAATAAATTAAATTAAAATTAACCAGACATAGTGATTCCTGCCTGTCATCTCAGCACTTTAGGAGGTCGAGGCGGGAGGATCACTGGCGGTCAGACATTCGAGACCAGCCTGGGCAACATAGCAAACCCTGACTCTATAAAATTAAAGTGTAATATAAAATAAAATAAAATAATTATCCCGACATAGTGGCCCCCACCTGTCATTCCAGCACTTTGGGAGGCTGAGGCAAAGGATCTCTGGAGGCCAAGAGTTGGAGACCAGCCTGGGCCACATAGCAAACCCTGTTTCTAAAAAATAAAATAACAAAAGTCTCACTCTGTCGCCCAGGCTGGAGTGCAGTGGCATGCTCACAGTCACCACAGCTTCTATCTGTTGGGGTCAGGTGATTCTTCAGTTTCAGCCTTCCAAGTAGCTGGAACCACAGGTGTGTGCCCCCATGCCCAGCTAATTTTTGATTTATTGTGGAGATGAGGTCTCACCAAGTTGCCCAGGCTGGTCTTGAACTCCTGGGTTTAGACAATCCTCTCGCCTTGGCCTCTCAAAGTGCTGGGATTACAGGCTTGAGCCACCATGCCCGGCCTCTATCTATATATTTCTAAAGGCCTTTATGCTTTTACACTTTTGAATAATATTTTCGAATTTTTTTGTTTTTTTTTTTTGAGCTGGAGTCTCACTCTGTCACCCAGGCTGGAGTGCAGTGGAATCCTCCCCGCCACTGCAACCTCAATCTGCTGGGCTCAGGTGATCCTTCCACCTCAGCCTTCCAAATAGCTGGAATTACAGGTGTGTGCTACCATGCCTAGCTAGTTTTTTGCTTTATTGTTTTCCAGGCTGGTCCCAAACCCATGATCTCAGGTAAACCTCTTACCTTGGCCTCCCAAAGTGCTGGGGTTATAGGCTTGAGCCACTATGCCCGGCTGAAAAAATTTTTTAGTTGACTAAATTTTGTCTATTTCTCTATTTGCTTCTGTATGTCTCTCCTTCCTCTTGCCACCCTTTATGCCCACATGAGAGGCCCTAAGATAATTCTAACAGTGTTGGATTCCTTATGGAAAACAGAAAAGGTGCCATGAACTCCCTTTTGCGAGAAACTTCTGCTTTTTTTCTTATGAAACCCCAAGAATTGTAAAAAGAGATTCCTCTCATGTCTAAAACTCTGCTTTCTTTTGTACCAAATTGTCTAGGATTTTATTTTTATTATTGTTATTATTGTTGTTATTGTTATTATTATTATTTGACTTTTAAGGGTACCAGACATTACTTTGCATAGTGTTGAAAACTTGACCTTGGTATGTATAATGAGTATGTAAAAAAAGTATACACTTCTAAAGATGATTGACAGTTGCTTACAATGACTATTATTAGTTATTAGTTGTTTACATGTGTGTTTAGAGAAGAAATTTGTGGTTTAGGCCCTAAAGTCTACATGCTTTCCTGGTCTCTCTTTCTTAATGGGCTTTACCCTAAATCCAGAAATCAAAAAAGTCAAAATTTATCTTTCTGGCATATATCTTGCTAAACCCTTTCATAAAAGTAATTTTCATCATTAAGAAAAATCTCCGTTTATGGGGGTATCTCCCTGTTGTTTAAATTCAACCTATTATCTCTGTGCTTTTAAAATATAATTTTTTTATGGTCTTTTACCTAAGAAGTGTCCCATTAGAAATGTAAATTTAGGATTACCTGGTACAATGAAACAGATAATTGAAAGGATAGTCTAGACTAGGGGGAAAAAATTTAAAAACTAAATAGAGAATCTTATAAATAATTACACATGTATATGTAATATTTCACTACCAAAATAAATGAAAAAGTTCTCTAACTGGCTTAAAGAAAAAGTAAGTGCTTAAAATATTTTATCAGGAAAATAGAAACTAACTCAAATGTCTTTTAGTTTGCTTGACTTTAGTAGTCTTTAATAAGACTGTTCCACAGTTATGGGTAAAGTACAATAGAAGTGTATCAAAATTTAATGTAGACACGAATCTATCAGTCCCATACTATTTCTACTAGATTTTTTTTTTTTTGAGTTGGAGTCTCACTCTTGTTGCCCAGGCTGGAGTGCAGTGGAATGCTCAAGGGCACTGCAGCCTCGACTTGCTGGGCTCAGGCGATCCTTCCATCCCAGCCTTCCAAGTAGCTGGAACTACAGATGCACACCACACCGGGCTAGTTTTTGTGATTTATTGTAGAGACGAGGTTTCACCAAGTTGCTCAGGTTGGTCTCAAACCCCCAGGCTCAGGTAATCCTGTTGCCTCGGCCTCTAAAGTGCTGGGATTATAGGCTGAGCCACCACGCCTGGCCTACTAGATGTTTTTAATATATAAAAACTTTGCTTCTGTCCTCCCTTAAGTTTTCTATTAGCATATATCTAGATTTGAGTTGTTAAGGTATAGCAAGGGCTAATGTCGGGCATTGTCCCTTGTTACAAACTATGCATCTAGTGCATAATTCAAATTGCTTAGGTTTTCCACAGAAAATAAGAATTAATAAGAGTTAACACTGCAGCTACTGTATGTAATTAAAACTGTATTAAATATAAGAGAAGCAATTTTACATACAAAATACAAAAAGGAAGCAAAATGTGTTTTTGGTACAAAGTTATACTAATTCATGGGAATGTGGTTTTTTTAAATGAAAACCAATTCTGTCTAGCTTAGAGGTTTTACATTTTTAATTTTTTATGTTTTACTTCATTTTTATTTGAGAATTGTGAGAAACAGGTGAAGACTTGTAAGTCAATTGCAAGGAGGTGAGGTTTGGGCTTCTGGAGGGCCCTCTCTCCCCTGGGAGTGGACACAGCACCCAATGGGTGGTTGTGTGCCCCTTATCCCCTCTCCCTCCTCCTTTACAGTGCCCAGGATTTGTTTTTTCTACTTTTGTGCTCCAGAGCCCAATGTTTAGGGCAGCCTATGAGTTTTTTTTCTGTGATCGTTCAATTAAAATGATGATTCTCCAGCTGCATCCTTGTTGCTCAAAGGACATGATTTTGTTCCTCTTTATGGCTGCATAGCATTCCATCATGCACATGTACCATATTCTATTTATCCAGTCCACTTTTGGTGGGCACCCGAGTTGTTTCCATGCTTTTGCTATTGTGAATGGTGCTGCAATGAACATACACAGTCAGGTATTTTTTGGATAGAGTCATTTATTTTCCTCTGGGTATATTCCCAGACGTGAGACTTCTGGACTGCAGGATAGCTCGACTTTTAGTTATTTGAGAAAATGCCACACAAAGGTTGAAAATCTTTCATACACACCAGCCACATAGAAGTGTCCATTTTCTCCACAGTCTCACCAACAGCTGTTGTTTTTTGACTTTTTAATGACAGCCATCCTGACAAGTGTGAAGAGGCATCTCATTGTAGGTCTGCTTGCATTTCTCTGACGACTAGTGAGGCTGAACATTTTTTTCACGCTTCTTGGCTGCTTGAATGTCTTCCTTTGAGAAGAGTCTGTCCATGTCCTTTGCTCACTTTTTGATGGAGTTGTTTGTTTTTTTTCCCCTATCAATTATTTCGAGTTCCTTGTAAATCCCGGATGTTGCACTTTTATTGGATTCATAGCTTGCACATATTGTTTTCCCCATTCTGTGGGTTGTCTCTTTACTCTCTTGATGGTTTCTTTTGCTGTGCAACAACTTTTGAGCCTGATAAGGCGTCCCTCCTGTCAATTTTAGATTTTGCTGCCTTTGCTTTTGAGGACTTGGCCATGAATTCATTACCTATTTCAATATCCAGGCAGTATTCCCTAAGTTTTCTTCTAGGATTCTTATAGTTTGAGGTTTCACATTAGAGTCTTTGATTCATTTGAGATCCCATCTCAATAATAATGATAACAATAATAAAACATAAATGGGCCAGGAAGGGAGGCTCATGCTTGTCATCCCAGCACTTTTGGAGGCCAAGGCAGGAGGATTGCTTGAGGCCAGGGGTTCAAGAGCCTGGAAAACATAGTAAGGCATCATCTCAATAACAATAATAATTTTAAAAATATATAAATGGGCCGGGTGCAGTGGTTCAGACTGTTGTCCTTGCCCAAGAACTTGGAAGGCTGAGGCAGCAGGATTGCTGGAGGCCAGGAGTTCAAGACCAACCTGGACAACATAGTGAGACGTCATCTCAATAATAATGGCTGTAATAATAATAATAAAAATATAAATGGGCCAGGTGTGGTGGCTCACACCTGTCATCCTAGCACTTCGGGAGGCTGAGGCGGGAGAATCGCTGGGGGCCAGGAGTTCAAGACCAGCCTGGACAACATAGCAGGACCCCATCTCTGCAGCAAATTAAAAAATGAGCCGGGTGTGGTGGTGCCTCTAATCCTAGCTACACAGTGAGACCCTGACTCAAAAAGTAACCAACATTTCACACAGACATCATCATGGAGGTAGTTGAAAGTAAGTTGGTCTGGCTGAATTTGACTTTCATTATATTTATTTTTTGTACCTTAAGGGTCTCACTCTGCAGGCCAGGCTGGAGGGCAGGGGCTCCATCATGGCTCACAGCAGCCTCAACCTCCTAACTCAGGCAAGCCTCCCACCTCGGACTCCTGAGTAGCTGGGATTACAGACACCACCACACTGGTCTAATTTTAAAAAAAAAATTTTTTTTAGTTGAGGTCTTGCTATGTTGCCCAGACTGGTCTCAAATCTCTGGGCTCCAGCAATCCTCCTACCTCAGCCTCCCAAATGGCTGGGATGACAGGTGTCACCACGCCAGGTTCATTTTTTTTCTTTTTTGTCCAGATGGCCTCTTGCTGTGTGGCGCAGGCTGGAGGGCAGGGGCACGATCATGGCTCAACACAGACTCTACCTCCTGGGCTCAGGCAGTCCTCCCATCTCGGCCTCCCAAGTAGCTAGAATTGCAGGCAACACCACACTGGCTAATTTTTTTTTTTTTTTTGTAGCATCAGGGTCTTGCTATGTTGCCCAGCTGGTCTCAAACCCCTGGCCTCTAGCAATCCTCTCCACCTTGGCCTCCCAAAGGGCTGGGATAACAGGCGCTACCTTGCCCAGTTCATTTCTATATTTTTTGTCCAGATGGGGTCTTGCTATGTTGCCCAGGCTGGTCTTGACCTCCTGGCCTCCACTGATCCTCCCGCCTCGACCTCCCAAAGGCTGGGGTGACAGGCTTGAGCCTCCACGCCTGGTCGGGGTTTGTATTTTTTTCAAGTTCAAAGAAGTGTTTGGATTTTGCCCTGTCATGATAAGAAAGAGGAAAAAGCACGTGGCTTGCTCCGCCAGAGGAAACAGAATGAGTAACTGGCCAAAGACTCAAGGAGGCCACGACACACGCCTTTCCTGAGGCCGCAGGGGGGCAATTCCAGGAAGAACTGAGAAAACAAAGGTGAAAAAAAAAAGCCTTTTTTAAAAAGAGGACGCGTGGAGGTTCATGCATATCATCCCAGCATTTTGGGAGGCCGAGGCGGGAGGATTGCTGAGGGCAAGAAGTTGAGACCAGCCTGGGCAACACAGTGAGATCCCAGCTCTACAAACAACACAAATAACAAAAAACAACCCCCCCCCAAAAACCAGAGTGTGATGGCACATGCTTATAGTTCCAGCTACTTAGGAGGCTGAGGCAGGGGGAACACTGAGGCCAGGAGGTAAAAAAATCAGCCAGGATGTCAAAACCAGCCTGGGCAACATAGTAAGACCCCATCTCTAAAAAAAGAAAATTAGTATGGCGTGGTGGGTCACACCTGTCATCCCAGCCCTTTGGGAGCCTGAGGCAGAAGAATTGCTTGAGGCCAGAAGGTCGAGACCAGCCTGGGCAATATAGTGAAACCCTCATCTCTACCAAAAAAAAAAAGAAAGAAAATCGGCCAGTTGTGTGGCACCTGTCATCCCAGCTATTTGCAAGACTGAGGCGGGAGGATTACCTGAACCCAGGAGGTTGATGCTGAGGTGAGCCATGATCATGCCCCTGCCCTCCAGCCTGGGCCACACAGTGAGACTCCATCCGTACAAAATTATTTTTACAAATTAGTCAGTAATTTGGGAGGCCAAGGCAGGAGGATCGTTTGAGGCCAGGAATTTGAGACCAGCCTGGGAAACATAATAAGACCCCCATCTCTACAAAAAATACAAAAATTGGCTGGGTGTGATGGTGCACACCTGTCATCCCAGCTACTTGGGAGGCTGAGGAGGGAGGATCACCTGAGCCCAGGAGGCTGAGGCTGCTGTGAGCTGTGATTGTGCCCCTGACCTCCAGCTTGGGGCACACAGTGAGACCCCATGTGCACAAGAATTTTTAAAAATTAGCCAGGTATGAGGACTCACATCTGTCATTCCAGCATTTTGGGAGGTCGAGGCAGGAGGATCGCTGGAGACCAGGGGTTTGAGACCAGCCTGGGCAACATAGCAAGATGCCATCTCTACAAAAAAAAAAAAAATTAAAAGAATCAGTCAGGCGTGGTGGTGCACACCTGTCATACCATCTACTCAGAAGGCTGAGGTCGAGGATGCAGTGATCCGTGATTGTGCCCCTGTACTCCAGCCTGGCCCACACAGCAAGACCCCAAATTTTTTTTAAAAAGCCAAAATGATATGGTAGGGCCTCATTACTAGCTATCGTGGGCCACCTACATCACACAGGGTGTGGTTTGGACATGCCTGGTGTCGATGGTCTTTGTGTCTGAGGACATGTGTCTACACCCTGGTCCAACATCATGTCCTTATAGACGAGAAAATTGAGACCCAGAAACCTCCATGGTTACACTGTATGAATTCCCAGTTAGTGATGAGGTCAGGGTCAGGACTTGGGTCTGTGTTGTGTCAACTTTGTTTTTCTTTTTTGTATTTGCTTTCTTTTGACAGATTCTTTTAGGGATGGGGCCTCATCTGTGGCACAGGCTGGTCTCCAATTCCTGGGCTCAAGCGATTCTTCTGCCTCAGCATCCTCAATAGCTAGAATGACAGGCATTACCGTGCCATGCTGTTTTTCTTTTTTGTAGAGATGGGGTCTTGCTATGTGGCCCAGGCTGGAGAGCAGGGGTTTGATCATGGCTCACCGCAGCCTTGAAATCCTGGGCTCAGGTGATCCTCCTGTCTCGGCCTCCCAAGTCATTAGGATAACAGGCACCACCACCAATCCGGCTAATTTAAAAACAATTTTTTGTAGAGATGGGGTCTTGCTATGCTGTCCAGGTTGGAGGGCAGGGGCACGACCATAGTTCACCACAGCATCAACCTCCTGGGCCCAGGCACTCCTCCCTATTTGGCCTCCCAAGTTGCTGGGATGACAGACATGAGCCACTGTCCTGGCTAATATTTTATTTTTATGTAGAGGTGGGATCTTGCTATGGCCCAAGCTGGAGTGCAGGGGCACGTTCACAACTCACCACAACCTCCACCTCCTGGGCTCAGGCGATCCTCTCGCCTCTGCCTCCCGAGTAGCTGGGATGACAGGCACCACCATGGCTGGCTAATTTTTTATTTTATTTTTAATGATGGGGTCTTGCTAAGTTGCCCAGGCTGGTCTCCAACTCCTGGCCTCAAGATGTCCTCCCACCTCAGACTTCCAAGTAGCTGGGACTCCAGGGGCAATCATGCCCAGCTAATTTATTTTTATTTTTTTGTAGAAATAGGGTCTCGTCAGGTTGCCCAGGCTGGCCTCAAACTCCTGGTCTCCAGTGATCTTCCCACCTCAGCCTCCTGAGTAGCTGGGATGACAGGCACCACCATGTCCAGCCAATTTTTTAATTTATTGTAGAGATGGGGTCTTGCTATGTTGCCCAGGCTGGTCTCAAACTCCTGGTCTCCAGCGATCATCCCGCCTCAGTCTCCCAAAGTGCTGGGATAACAGGTGTGAGCCTCTGCACCCAATCGGCCTCAGCTTTTATGCCTCAACTGTTTGAATATTTATTATTTATTTTTTTCTTTTCTGCCTTCAAGTTAATTTCCCACTGAGACAAGGCGTGGAGGCTCATGTCTGTGATTTCAATTTTATCATTATATACGATCTTTGTCTTTTTTTACTGTTAACTTAAAGTCTGCTTTATCTGATATGAAAATGGCTACTCTTGTTCATTTTGGGTTGCCAATTGCATGGAATGATGTTTTCCACGTGTTCCTTGAGTCTATAGGAGTCTTTGCAAGTTAAGTGGTTCTCTTGGAGGCAGCAGATATTTGGTTGTATTTGTTAATCCATTCTGCCAGTAGACATCTTTTCAGTGGGGATATTGAGACCACTTATGCTCACAGTTCATAATGAGATGTATGATACTATTCCATTCATCATACTGGTTGTTATCTGATTGCTTTGTTTATTTATTTATTACTTTTTTCTATTGTTGGTGTTCCATAAGGTCTGTGAACTTGGTGATTTCCAGCTTTTTGACAGGTGTATTTTGACCTTTTCGGTGTTTAAAACTCCTTTGATAATTTCTTTTTGAGCCCATCTAGTGGTGACAAACTCCCTCAGTATTTACTTGTCTGCTAAATATTTTATTTCTCCTTCCTTTAATGAAAACTAGAGTGTGGGATACAAAATTCTTGGCTGACAGTATTCTGTTTGAACAGACCCAATCCCTTCTGGTTTGTAAGGTTTCTTCTGAGAAGACTGGTATTTGATAGGTTTCCCTTTGTAAGTTGTTTGATGCTTTTGTTTCACTGCTCTTCACATTTTTCCCCTTCACATCAACTTTGTACAACTGGATGATTATATGTCTTGGGGATGACTATTTTGCAATGAGTCTTCTGAGGGTTCTTTGGACTTCTTGTTTCTAGACAGTTAGATCTCTGGCAAAGCTAGGCACGTTTTCCTCCATTACTCCCTCAAATAGATTTTTCCAAACCTGTTGCTTACTCTTCTTCCCAGGAATACCTATGGTTCTTATGTGTGGATGTTTTACACAGTCCCATGTATCTAGGAGATTTTGTCCGATGCTCTTGATTCTTTTTCCTTTGTTGTTTTCTGATTTGGTTAATTCAAAAGCTTTGTCTTCACATTCTGAGATTCTTTCTTTTGCTTGTTCTAGTCTACTGGTCAAACTTTTCATTGTATTTTGCACTTTCCTAAATAATTCTTTTACTTCCAGAATTTTGGATTTTTTTTAAAGCTGTCTATCTCTTTGGATAATTTTTCATTCAGGTTCCTGAGTCATTTTTAAAATGTCTTTAAGTTGGTTTTCAATTTTCTCCCGAATTCCATTGATCACTTTTATAGTCAACCTTTTGAATTCTATGTCTGGAATTTCAAACGTTTCATTTTGATTAGAGTTCATTGCTAAAGAGTTGGTGTGGCCATTTGTGGGTATTGGAGAACTATGTTTTTTCATGTTGTCAGAATTTTTTTTCTGCTTCCTTCTCATTTGGGTAGCCCATTTCTTCTTACATGAGTTTGGCAGGGAGCTGACACAGGCACTGCAGGGTGTTCTTGGTTACC
>JAPVLO010004177.1:0-17248 GCA_027257055.1 Cephalopachus bancanus
AATTTTTCCCAGTTGACTCTCCCCATAGTCATGTATCTGAGTGCCTGTTCCTCCGTATCCTCTTTCCCTATCACAGCATATGATAAACCTTTTAAATCTGTGCTTGGAGAACAGGATGAGAACCTGAGGTGGTGGAGGTAGGAGTCAGGTAAGGCAGAGACTGTCCGGTTGTTCCCCGTGGGTATGTCTGAGGCTCTCATAACAGCCCAAAGGTAGATGTAGTCCACAAGCATTGTGTTCCCAAGACCTTAGGTATCTAGTGGCATCCCAGAATGCCCATGATCCACAAACACACGTGGTTCAGGTCCTTGACTGCTTCAAGAGGTTCTTTTTTTTTTTGTGAGTTGGAGTCTCACTCTGTCGCCCAGACTGGAGTGCAGTGGCTGCTCCCAGCCACCACAACCTCGACCTGCTGGGCTCCGGCGATCCTTCTGCCTCAGCCTTCCAGGTAGCTGGAACTACAGGCGCGCGCTGCCACGCCCGGCTAATTTTTTTATTTATTGTAGAGATGAGGTCTCGCCTGCCCAGGCAGGTCTCGAACCCGCGGGCTCAGACAGTCCACTCACCACAGCCTCCCAAAGGCGCGGGATTACTGGCTGAGCCACCGAACCCAGCTCTTCAAGAGATTCTTTGGGGCCTTGCCACCCTCTTCCAGCTTCATGCAGAACCATTTCTGGAACTCCTTATCACAAGCCAGGGCCAGGAAGCCTGGATGACATTCTGCTGGGAGAACAGAGAATCAGAAAAACATGTCTTCATTCATGATCCCCACATTCACACACATATGCATCAAGAGGACCAAATACAGAACACAAAACCCAGTTTCAGAAGTTCACGCCTACGCTTTAAGAGCCACAGCCCTTGCATGGTCTTAGTTTTCAGGGACTGTAAGAAAAAGGATGTGCTTCAGTTTCCTTGGGTGGAGGAACAGGAATGGAAGGATCATGTAAGTAAAGGAGTGGTAGCTGTCCCCAGCAGCCATTATGCTTTATAACTGATGCCTCAGGAGTGCTGGACAAGACATGCAAAGTGTCTGCCACTTCCACTACATAACTTCTCTCTGTCACAGCCTCTGTTGCTGCTACCCATGACTATACTCTCCTCCGCCTCCTGTGGCTCTGCTTACTGCTGTCTCCCTGGGCATCTCCTGGCTTCTGGGTCACCTCACTGCATGTACTCCTCTGTATATATTTGTCATACCCATGTTCCTCAAGAGAGGGGCTCTCGTTGGATCAACTGGTCACTCTGCTGTCTGGAACATTCTCATCAGCCTGAATCCTCAGTACAGAGTACCTCATAGGCCACTGGGTACCCTCAGACCCAACTGAAATATGGCTACCCTTGACTCAGGCACGGGCTCTCTGGTCTGTTCATTTGTGGCCTAAAGAACGGTGACTGACACAGAGTTAGCCACTCAAAATATTTACTGATTGAGTAAATCATGATCCTGAATTGAGGATCCACTTCTGTCTCTTTTGTTCAGAAGGGGGTTATGGGTGAGGGAGGCATGCAGAGCATTATAGGATTCCACTCTGATACATTAGGCTTAAAGTCAAATTCAACAAATTAACTGGGTTTCTGTAACACTTCTATCTCCAAATGGAGAGGTGCAGTATTGAGAAGAACATAATCTTTGTCACCAGACAGATCTGAGTTCAAATCCTGACTATCATTAACTATGTGACCTTGGGTAAGTTCCTTGACCTGTCCATTTTCCTACCAATAAGGTGGGGCTTGCAATATCTGCCTTGCAGTGTTGACACTAGTCTAGACAAGAAATTCAAACTGTCCACTGCAGTGCCTAATGCATAAAGATGTTCAAGAGGTATTATCTGTTGTGATTATTAAAGTCATTTTTAAGTTAAACCTCCCGGCTTGTGTCTGCTAAGCTCCTAGGAAATGTGAGTATGCTTGCATGTCTTCTTTCTTTCTTTCAGTAGCATTAGGGGATACAAATACTTTTTGGTTACTTGGTTGCATTGCATAGCGCCAAAGAAGTCTGGGCTTTAAGTGCACCCACCAACCCCACCCGTGCTCATTGTGCCCCCTCTTCTGAGTTTCCAGTATCCATTATACCGTTCTCTATGCCTTTGCAAATCCCTAGTTGGGCTCCTACTTAAAAGTGAGAACATGCGGTGTTTGGTTTTCTGTTTCTGTGTTAGTTCACTTAGAATGAGGCGCTCCAATTTCTAGAGATGAGTTTGGATTTCTCAAGTCAACACACAGCCAGGCACCACAAACACTTCTACTTCTTCATGTTCACAACTTAAATGAAAACACCTTTTCTTTCTCCTGGTCGATTAGCTTGGAGGCAAGGCAAGCCATCGTATCAATTTGCTAGTGTTGCTTTCAAATATTTATGATTCCCATCTCCTTCTGATAGTTCCACAACCTGAATTTTCTAATCTATTCTGTGGAATTCTCTGAAATATCCCCAGATATATTGGAATTGATTGCCAGGAAAGGTGCCTTCCCTGCAGATGTGGGATCCTGGTCCCCATGTGGCAGTAATCAGAGTAGCTCCATCTAGGCACAGGTCATCTCCCAGGTACCTGACCCTGTGCTGTGAGTAACATTAGTTCTTCAGTACAGGAGTCAAGGAGGTAGGTGAGAAAGAGTCTGCTTAACACTGCTTCCCTCCTCAGTCCAAGGTATTTTGTAGGGTGGGTGACCCACAGGTTATTCCTCTACTCTACCCTCAGTTGATGGTCATTGAGGATGTTTCCAGTTTCACTGTATTACTAACAATGGGGCAGTGAACACTCTTGGACATATGTCTGTGTGCACATGTACCAACATGCCCCTAGTATAGCTTTATGAAAGTGTAGTTACCAGATCAAATGTGTATGAGTAATTACTTTAAATAAGTACCAGAATATTGCCCTCAAAAAAAGGCACTTCAAGCCGGGTTCGGTGGCTCAGCCTGTAATCCCACGCCTTGGGAGGCTGAGGTGAGTGGATTGCCTGAGCCCGTGGGTTCGAGACCCACCTGGGTAACTTGGTGAGACCTCATCTCTACAATAAATCAAAAAATTAGCTGGGCATGGTAGCGTGCGCCTGTAGTTCCAGCTACTTGGAAGGCTGAGACGGAAGGATCGCCAGAGCCCAGCCGCTCGAGGCTGCAGTGGCCAGGAGCAACCACTGCACTCCAGCCTGGGCGATAGAGTGAGACTCCAACTCAAAAAAAAAAAAAAAAAAAAGGCACCTCAATTATATCACTCCTAGGTCTAGTCAAGAGAAACTCCCAGACAGGTGTACAGTGGAACAGATTCTATGACTGTTCATGACAGCATTTTTTTTAAGAGAAAAAAAAAAGAGAGAGAAACAACAGAGTAGATAAAATCTTGTAGATGCAAACAATGGAATATTACACAGCATGAAAATGTCTGAACCAGAACTACCTGCATCAACGTGAATATTTCTCACAAATTTAACGTTGAGCAAAGAAAGCAACTTGCAGAACTTTGATGCAATGTATGCAGTTTAAGAACATACAAACTGGCCAGGCATGGTGGCTCATGCCTGTAATCTCAGCACTTTGGGAGGCCGATGCAGGAGAATCAATCGCTTGAGGCCAGGAGTTCAAGACCAGCCTGGAAAACATAGCAAGACCCTATCTCTTCCCAAAATAAAGATATCAACTGTGCATGGTGGCATGCACCTGCAGTCCTAGCTACTCAGGAGGTTGAGGCAGGAGGATTGCTTGAGCCTAGGAGTTCGAGGTTGCAGTGAGCTGTGATTTTGCCACTGCACTCCAGCCTGGGTGACAGAACAAAACCCTGCCTCTAAATATATATATATATATATTCACACACACACACACAAAGGGTGCCCAAAAAAGTATACACATTTTAAGAGACGTTGTCTATGAATTACTTTTAGTTTGTCATAATCAGAAGTGTCTGGACGCTGATGGTAACTACTTTGAGCACCTCTTGTAATTGCAGAAGTCAAACATAACTTGTATTCATCTTTTGCTATAGGTATATATTGAGTATTGCAATTTTTTTTTTTTTTTTGAGTTGGAGTCTCACTCTGTCGCCCAGACTGGAGTGCAGTGGCCGCTTCCGGCCACCACAGCCTTGACCTGCTGGGCTCCGGCGATCCTTCTGCCTCAGCCTTCCAAGTAGCCAGAATTACAGGCATGCGCTACCACGCCTGGCTGATTTTTTGATTTATTGTAGAGATGAGGTCTCGCTGCCCAGACGGGTCTCGAACCCGCGGGCTCAGACAATCCACTCACCTCAGCCTCCCAAAGGCACAGGATTACAGGCTGAGCCACCGAGCCCGGCTGAGTATTGCAATTTTAATACAGTTTTCCCCTTTCTTAAATTATGTGTACTTTTTGGCACCTTCTATATATATCAATACCGTGTAGTTTATTGTTCATTAACAGATAAATAGACATTTTAAAACACACATGCAGATCAACGGCACCCAATTCAGGAGAAGGCTCCTGCTGTGGAGGAGGAGACCACAGTTGGGGAGGTTCACTGGGGGCTTGTACTGAAACTGTAATCTTTTATTTCTTTAAGAAAAAGGTTTTGGCTGGACACAGCAGCTCATGCATGTAATCTCAGCACTTTGGGAGGACGAGACAAGAAGATTTCTTGAGCCCAGGTGTTTGAGACCAGGCTGGGCAACATAGTGAGACCTCGTCTTTATAAAATAAAATAAATCAAAAAATTAGCCAGGCAAGGTGGCACACGCTTGTAGTCTCAGCTACTTGGGAGGCTGAGGCAGAAGGATTGCCTGAGTTCAGGGGTTGAGGTTATGGTGAGCCATGATCATGCCACTGTACTCAGCCTGGGTTACAGAGTAAGATCCCCATACAGGAAAAGAAAAAGGTTCTGGGGCAAATATGGGAAAGTGTATTTGTTTCTAATATTTTTCATATGTCTGCAATCGACCATCATCTAAAAAAGAAGAAGGGAGGGGGAAGGGCAGAGATTACTGTTGTTCCTTTTTTGTAGGTGAGGAAACTGAGGCTCAGACAGATTCACAGCCTTTTGTTCAGGGGCACCTATTACATCAGAGAGATAAATAGCCTCCATGGGAAGAGACCTTGCACCCTAATTCACTGAGAACCTCTTCCCTCTCAGGCACCATTATAAATTTTTAGGGTGGATCACTTGAGCAATATTATGATTCTTGGCTTCCAGACCCAAGAGGATGGCAACCAAACTTTTGTCACCCTAATATGGAGCCCACCTGCCTATTGGAAAGCTCTGGATATACTTGAACCAAACGTGAAGAGTGCTTGGGACAAATGTTAAGTCAACCCTAGGTATGGCAACGGCCTTTTCCATGAACCCACCATTGCAACATGGGGTGCTGGAAGCAACAGCATTGCGAAGTTCTTTCTGGAACCAGAATTTTGCCACAATGCCTCCTGCAAGCAATGTTGCCTGATTAGGTGACACAATGGGACCATTAGACCTTATTAGTACCCTAAAACAGAAACTAGGAGGGGTAGGAAAAGCTGTCTTTCATTGCTTGGCCCCTGTTGCCATGGTCCCCAAGCACTTTTTTTTTATTTGGGCTCTCAATCTGTCACTCAGTGACATGATCATGGCTCACATCAGCCTCTACCTCCTGGGCTCAGGCAATCCTTCTACCTCAGCCTCTGGAGTAGCTGGGACTATAGGTGTGTACCACCATGCCCAGCTAATTTTTTTTTTTTTTTTTTTGTAGAGACAAGGTCTCGCTATGTTGCCTAGGCTGGTCTCAAACTTCTGGGCTCAAACAGTCCTCCCTCCTTGACCTCTCAGAGTGCTGGAATTACAGGCGTGAACCATCATGCCTGGCCTCCAAGTAATTTTGCTTATGATTTCTCTCATAATAGCATCTCTCATTATAGCATCCATCAGCAAGCAGGATTTAGAAGCTTTCAGGCAGACCAGGGAGAATGCTGTTAAAAGGAAAGATAAGGGCAAGGGAAGTCATTAAACAAACAAATAAAAAGAGTAGATGGAAATAATTTGGTGTGAGACCCAGTAAACAGCTTTTTTTTTTTTTAAAAGGAAACTTTTTGAAATGTGATAGACCAAAGTGGCTGGGTCAGAATTTGCTGAGAAGTACCCATTATGTAGCTGCCATGGGGGTAACAAGTTCAGCAACTGTATGCCCTGAATTTTCCAGAAAAGTCCCAGTTTCAAGTATTGTGTTCTGTTTGTCAGACCAAGAATCCTGAATTAAGATTCAGAAAATAAGGTCACTGTAGCTAGAGTAGCTCTCTAAACCATCCAGGAAAACCTGATTTAGAATCTACTCCCCACCTCACTGGTTGGCAGGGAATTCTCACTGGCCCTGCCTCTGGGTTCCGAAAGCCTGGGTAAAGTGGCCCCTTTTACAATCAAGAAATATCAAAATGCCTCTGAACTCCACAACCCCTCCACACGTGCTTCACACCCCTATAGCTCTCTAGGGGGTTGTAGCAGAAAGGCATGGGGCTTTGACCCCCATAGATCTGGATTTCAGTATGCCCTGCATTAATTCTATGAACTTGGGCAATGCTGTGAGCTTCAGTTTCCTCATCTGCAAATCGAGAACAGTACCTTTGGCACAGGGTTATTCTGAGCATCAAATGAAATGTTTGTTACCTTTAAAGCACTGTACAAATGGTAGCTGTTAAAATCCATTCCTAGCCGGGCTCGGTGGCTCAGCCTGTAATCCCGCGCTTTGGGAGGCTGAGGTGAATGGATTCCCTGAGTCCACGGGTTCGAGACCTGCCTGGGCAACTTGGCGAGACCTCATCTCTACAATAAATCAAAAAATTAGCTGGGTGTGGTAGTGCGCACCTGTAGTTCCAGCTACTTGGAAGGCTGAGACAGAAGGATCGCCGGAGCCCAGCAGGTCGAGGCTGCGGTGGCCGGGAGCGTGCCACTGCACTCCAGTCTGGGCAACAGTGAGACTCCAACTCAAAAAAAAATAAAAAATAAAAAATAAAATCCATTCCTTCATTCAACACATAAGTGTCTACCACATGCAGGCACAAGGCCAGTCCTGGGGACACAGACGTGAACAGAGCAGTCAGGGTCTCTGCTGGCACGGAGCTTTCAGCCCAGAGAGATAGGCAGACATCAGCCAAGACTGCCCCAGTCAAGGTCCAAGCAGAGGAGAGATGTGGGTCAAGGTCCAAGCAGAGGAGAGATGTGGTTGGACTGCTCTTTTACAAAGCTGACTGTGACTGCTATGTAGAGCCAGAGAGGGTAGGAAATTGGGCTCGGAGTCCAGTTAAGAGACTTCTGCCAGCGTTAGTGGCTTCGACTAGGGTAGTGGCAGTGCTGGTGGTGAGAAGTTGTCAGGTTCTGGATGGATTTGGGAGGTCAAAGCAATGGAATGTGATGATGGACTGACTTTGGGAAGTGAGGAAGGGGCGAGGAGGTATCTTAGCTGTGTCTGCAGGACTAAGGCCACTGGAGCCACAAAGCCAGTCCCAAGGCTGCTGAGGGGTATTGCATGGAAAGTCCATTTCTCCTCATCTCCCTTCTGTAGAGCAATGCGATGTCAGTCCTTCAGTCTGGAAATCAGCTTGCTGGCCTTGATCTGAAATGGCATTTAGTATTTTAAAATGTACTTTTGTATAGAGTAATGAAGCCAAATATATGGACTTCTGGCTTTATGTCAAATGCAGATTATCCCTTAAAGGTAAATCATTTGCTTCTAATATTTTAAATTTTATTTTTATAATTGATGAATAATAATTGTTTATAGTCATGGGGTACATAGTAATGTTTCAATACATATAATATATAGTGATTTTAATGTGGAGTAATTAGCATAGCCATCATCTCGAACATTTACCATTTATTTGTATTGGGAGCACTCAATAACCTCCTTCTGGCAATTTGAAACTATATATTATATTGTGATTTTTTTAAAAATGTTATAGAGATGGGGTCTCATAATGTTGCCCAAGCTGACCTCAATTCTCCTGGGCTCAAGCCATTCTCCCGCCTCAACCTTCCAAGTAACTGGCAATATTATTGATTTGTTTGTTTTGGGTTTTTTGAGTCTCACTCTATCACCCAGGCTGGAGTGCAGTGTTACACTCATGGCCACCACAGCCTCCGCCTGCTGGGCTCAGGCAATCTTTCCGCCTCAGCCTTTCAAGTAGCTGGAACCACAGGCACACGCCACCGCGCCCAGCTAATTTTTGGATTTATTGTATAGACGAGGTCTTGTCAAGTTGCCCAGGCTGGTCTCGAACTCCTAGGCTCAGGCAATCCTCTTGCCTCAGCCTCCTAAAGTGATTCAATTACATGTGTGAGCCGCCGTGCCCAGCCTAATACTATCATTAACTATAGTCATCCTACAGTGCTATAGAACACTAGAATTTTTCCTCCTACCTAGCTGTAATTTTGAATCCTTTAACAAATCTCTCCCTATTCCTCCAAATTTTGAATGGGATATAACTTTAAAAATAAGTTTCAAGCCAGGCATGTTGGCTCACACCTGTAATTCCAGCACTTTGGGAGTCCCAGGTGGAGGATCACTTGAGGCCAGAAGTTCAAGACCAGCTTGGGCAACATAGCAAGACCTTGTCTTCACAAACAATACAACAACAAAAGCCAGACGTGATGGCACGTGCCTGTAGTCCCAACTACTCGGGAGGCTGAGGTGGAAGGATCACCTGAGCCCAGGAGGTCGAAGCTGTAGTGAGCCAGGATTGTGCCACTGCACTCCAGGCTGTGCGACAGAGTGAGACTCTGACTCAAGAAATAATAATAACAGAGTTTCCATTAATTTAGGATGATGAAAATATTCTTCAGTCTGGGTGATCTCTTTGGGAGCCCATATATATTCTTGGAATTGGGTTCCTTCCAAACCTTAGACCCAGTAGTTTTTGTTCCAAGAGGTCCTGAAGGAGAAGGACAAGATGGGATGGCCAAAATGAGTTTTGTAACAGTCAAGCACACTTAACCCCAGTTAACCACGCTTTACAGTTTCCAGGGGGAATTTCACACAAATTATTTGTTGTCACAGTTTACAAATTTAGCACCAGAGCCGTTTCCTGACTCCAGTCCAGTGTTCTTGCTACTTACTGCACTGCTGAGTCCGGAACGCTTTTTTTTTTTTTTTTGAGAGAGAAGGGGGCAGGTCTCTCTGAGATCAACAAAAACATCCCAATAGAAATCCAAGCCGGGCTCGGTGGCTCAGCCTGTAACCCCGCGCCTTTGGGAGGCTGAGGTGAATGGATTGCCTGAGCCCGCAGGTTCGAGACCCGCCTGGGCAACTTGGCGAGCCCTCATCTCTACAATAAATCAAAATTAGCCGGGCGTGGTAGCGCGCACCTGTAGTTCCAGCTACTCGGAAGGCTGAGGCGGAAGGATCGCCGGAGCCCAGCAGGTCAAGGCTGCGGTGGCCGGGAGCGGCCATGCACTCCAGTCTGGGCGACAGAGTGAGACTCCAACTCAAAAAAAAAAAAAAGAAATCCAAAGCCCTTCTTTATTTGAAATAATTAATTCTATTTGCATTGAGAACGAGCAAAAAAGAAAATTTGGTATTTTCCCACACCACTTGTCCCCTACACACACCAGTAGGCTTTCATTTCTCAGTCCTTGCAGGGCCACCCTTCAGAAACTGTTACCTGCTTGACAATTGGCTGATAACTCTGATCTATTTTCCTCTCTCAATTAAACTCAAGGACTGAGGCTCCCATCTACCCTGGAGCAAACACATCTCTTGTTATACCTGTTTTCCAGAAGCTGGAGAGCTTTTTTCCTTTCTCTAACCTCTATAGTTCCCTTTTCAAAACACTTGACCCTCTTAGTGATTTTTAACTGCAGGTGGCAATTAAATTGGCTTCCCAAACTTGGACTAAGCCTTCTCTCCAGTGTCCCCTGCATTTACCCTGCCCCCACCTTTCCCTGAACCAGGAAAGAAAAAAAGCCATACACACACAATTTCCTGACTTATTTTTCTTTCTCCATGCAACTCTTTCTTAACATAAATGTGACAAAGTTGCTATGGGAAAATGGCAGAATGTAGTTCCACTGGATAGGTCTCTTTCTCCACAGTCAATAGGGCTGACGTGGCCATCTTTGGTCATGATGTCTGTAATTGAGCAGTATCCAACATGGTGCCCTTCCTCAAGCTCCTCCTCAATGGGAAGACAGAGGTGGCAGCTAAGCAAGGAGCCAACAGAAGTGGAATGGACTCCATTCGCAGACCTTTGTAGGTTTGGAAGAAGAGAGGAAAGTGAAAGTGGGGAAAGAACAGGACAGAAAAGGAGGAGTAAGAAAGAGGAAACCAAGAAGGGTGTTTGCAAGTAGAAGCCTGGAAATAAAGCTGTGAAAAGAATAATAGAAACTGTGATTTGTAAATTTTATTTTATTTGTTTTTATTTTAAATTTTTATAGTACTGTGTAAACTATTGTACATTTACATATATGAAATGCGAATGTATTTAATTGTTTTGTTACTGTAAAATGTCGCATTTGCTGCTAAAACTCCAAATAGCACTGAAGGATTTCTTTTTTTTTTTTTGAGTAGGAGTCTCACTGTTGCCCAGGCTGGAGCGCAATGGCATGCTCATGGTCACCGCAACCTCGACCTACTGGGCTCCGGTGATCCTTCTGCCTCAGCCTTCCAAGTAGCTGGAACCACAAGCATGTGCCACCGTGTCTGACTAACTTTTTTGATTTATTGTAGAGACGAGGTCTTGCCATGTTGCTCAGGCTGGTCTGGAACCCCTGAGCTCAGGCAATCCTCTCACCTCCACCTCCCAAAGTGCTGAGATTACAGGATTGAGCCACTGCGCCTGGCAGTACTGAAAGATTTCAAGTGAAAATTACATATCAAAGTCCTTTCCCCATTCCTCTTGAAGCGCCCTCCTCACACTCCCCAGTGCCATCAGTGGTAACAGCTACTTGTGTGTTCTTGCAGTCTTGTTTCATGCATGTGTAAGCATCTGTGTGCTTTTGATGCTCAAATAAGATCATATGATACATGCTGGTCCACCCTTGCCTGTGTTTTCTTGTTTTGTTTTCAGCTTATCAATAATTCTGCAGTTTTTTCATTCGTACTCATAGAGATCTCCTTCATTCTTCTTAATAGCTGCATATCTGTATATCATCATCCCATTGTGTGAATGCACCAGGATTTATGGGTTTATGGCACCATCCCTGCAATGAACCCATCCCTGTTAACGTTTAGGTAAAAGAGAAAGTCTAGTACCACACTACCCAATAGAAATAGAACATGTGAGCCACAAATCCCAGCCACATATGAAATCTTGAATTTTGTAGTAGTAGTCTCATGTCTCCCCTCCCCTATCCCCCCACTGGCTTAAAATGCCAACTTTGACTGGGTGCAGTGGCTCACGCCTGTAATCCCAGAACTTTGGGAGGTGGAGGCAAGAGTACTGCCTGAGCTCAGGGGTTCCAGACCAGCCTGAGCAATATGGCGAGACCTCATCTCTACAATAAATCAAAAAATTAGCTGGGCGTGGTGGCATACACCTGTGGTTCCGGCTACTTGGAAGGCTGAGGCAGAAGGATCCCCTGAGCCCAGCAGGTCGAGGCCATGGTGGCCATGAACGTGCCACTGCAGTCTAGCCTGGGCGACAGAGTAAGACCCTGACTGAAAAAATAAAGGAAAATGCTAACTTTATTATACCTTCGATGCCCATATATATGTGTTTGGTTTGGATTGTCTATTTTATTTCATTTATCTATCTGCCAGTTTGGGCACCAGTATCTTCCATTTCCAGTAGCCACGTTTTAAAAATTAAAAGAATTAGGTGAAATTAAATTTTTTTTGAGTCGAGGTCCCTGTCACCCAAGCCGGAGTGCAGTGGCACAATCACCTCTCACTGCAGCCTCGACCTCCCGGGCCCAGGAGATCCTTCCACCCCAGCCTCCCAAGTAGCTGGGACTACAGGTACACACCACCACACCCATCTAATTTTTTTATTCTTTGTAAAGATGAGGTCTCGTTATGTTGCCCAGGCAGTCTCAAACTCCTGGACTCTAGCAATCTTTCCTCGGCTTCCCAAAGTGCTGGGATTACAGGCATGAGCCACCGCACTCAGTCTAATTTTAATAATATATTTGATTTAATTCAATATATTAAAAAAATAAGATTTCACAATGGAATTAATATTAAAATTATTAAAAGGTATTTTACATTATTTGTTTCATATTAGATCTTTGAAAGCCAGTGTGTATTTTTTACTTCCAGCACATTTCAATTCAGACTAGCCAATTTCAAGCGTTCAAGAGCCACATATGGCTGGTGTCTACTGTATTGGATGGTGGAGCTGTGTATCTTTGTGGTTGGTAGGAATGGATTAGAAGGTCAGACACTGCGGACAATAACCTCAACTTCATCACTCAAGGCAACTCCTGAGGCCTCTCAGGGCCTTGATTTCTGGGTTCCAGTAAATTCAATGCATGCTAGTTGGATGCAGAGCAGACCAGCTGGGCCAAGTACAATCATGCCTCGCTTCACGATGGGGATATGTTCTGTGAAATGGGTCATGAGGCGATTCTGTAATTGTGCAAACATCATTGAGTGTACTTACATCAACCTAAATGGTATAACTTGTTGCACACCTCGGCTATATGGTATAGACATTACTCCTAGGCTGCTACAGCATGATACTGTGCTGAATACTGTAGGTAACTATAACACAATGGTAAGGATTTATGTATCTAAACATGTCTAAACATACAAAAGATCCAAGAAAAATACGACTTTATCATCTTATGGGACCACCGTGATGCATGCAGTCTGTTGTTGACTGAAACATGTTTATATGGCACAGACTGTGTAAAAGGCCCTAGGCCGCTCCACAGGCTCTAGCTCTGCTGACCGCAGAGCTAAGGAAAGGGCCTGGGATATTCAGAAGGTGATTATCTGAGGCCTGTCGCAGGTTCCCCTTTCTTTGACTTCAGAGTTGACTCTGGTCACAGCTTCTCATTGTACATCTTATCATACTCAAAACTCGATGCCCATTTCCTTTCTTTCAAAAGCAGAGTGTGTGGCAATGGGGATCTGAGGAAAGCCCTGTCACCGGGGTCAGGGAGGGTGTGGTGGGAGGAACCCATATGCAGCTTACTCAACTGTGAGATCTTAACTCTGTGGACCCAGAGCCACTGTGCTCCTGGGTGGCGGCGGTGACAGCTATGGCAGCACAGCTGAGAACCTGGAATGGTGAGCACGGGCACAATTACGTACCGCAAGGGGATTGGCATCAGGGTTTGAGCTTTGGATGGGCGTCAACAGAGTGGGAGGAGGCAGGTGGCCAGCAAGCACTGGGAAAGGGACAACCAGTTTTGGCCTGGCCTGAGCCAAGCCAGGTTTGGGAAGCATTTGGACTCACAGCAGGCTTGAGGGTTTGGTTCCTGGGTTGGCAGGAAACTGAGTAATGTGATTAAACCCTACAGGGCAACTTGCTGTCCCTGGGCAAAGGCGGTGGCCCCATGCCCACTGCCTTACTGATTTCCAAACCAGCCCTCTCCCAGCTGGCCAGCTACAGGATCCAAGCCCGTAGCTGGGGGACAAGCCAAGGTTCAGAACAGCTCAGATGCTGGGGAAAGAAATTTCCTCCTGTGGCAGCCTGGGAGGAGACTCAGTTCACCAGCCCCATCCCCCAGCTTCCCCATTGTGGTGCCCAGGGGTGGAGCATTTGCATTCCTTTTTCATTCCTGCTACTGCCCCTGCAGCCTAGAACTCTTGGTGGTATCAGACTTCTGAAGTGCCAGGCAACAGCCCCACTTCTTTCTGCCTGATCACATAAGCTGTGGCCTCCCAACAAATCAGACCTAGGCTAGGAAGACAGAGCAGCGTCACAGCAAATCAAAATCCCATGCACATGGTGGCCTCACCCCAGCTTCCACCAATTCAACCTCCTACCCTGGCTGACCGAAGGGTAGAAGCCCTGCTAATTAAGACTCTTTCCTGAGGTTGGTAGCTTAGCACCTCTTGCAGAGCCTGGCTCATAAATGGGAGCCACCCAGTAGAGATCTATTGGATGAATGCATGGGTGAATTAACATGCTCTGAATATTGTCTTTACTGCGCCTCCTTAGGGCTCCCAAAGCCCTAAAACTAAAGCTTGTTACCTCATTACTGTAGAGCCGTCTACTTGCAGATACCTATGCACCCACTGATCGCCACTAAGGAAAGGTGACAAGTAAAAGCACCCAGGGGATTCTTGAGGGTAGGCTGAATTATTTTGGGCTGAGTCATCCTATCTGGAGAACCAAGTCAGATCTCACCCCTGCTATTTCCTATCTGTACAACCTTAGTCAAAAGTCATCTAACCTCTCCAAGGTTTAGAAATCTCCTCTGTAAAATGGAACTAAAAATGCCTACCTGGGATTATGGCAAGGAACAAATGAGACAATGTATTAGGTTGAACCCTGTGAAATTGCCCACAGCATTTGAATGCCAGCAGTTCTGCATGGTTTAACCCAATGTATAAAGTGCTGTATAAAGTGTTGAGTACTATAATAAATAACCTTATACAAGTATTCATTATTCTTAAGCGATATAATGTGAAAGTCACAGAATATTGTTTTTGCTATCAGTGACTAGTCCCTTTTATCAGAATACAGGTCAAACTAACAGAAGAAGCCACTTCCCTGACAGTCACGAGCTGCAAGCATTTCCTGGAGCATTTTGGCCTAGGAAATGGGGACTCGGTATTTTTAGGAGACTAGACTGGTTCATGGAAAGCAATAGAGGTGAGCAGCAGGATAACTCGTGACAGTTCCCAACTGGAAATGGTTCTCCCACAAAAGCACAATAGGAGTTGGCACATTCTCCTGCCCTAGGTAGGAGTGCCCACTTACTAGCTGCAGTCACAAGGCAGAGGCTGCCTAGGACGGGCCTTCCTTCCTAGGAGGATGAGCTGCAAGGTCCCAGGCCACTAGACACCTGGAGGAAATGGAAAGCAACTGCCTGCCAATATCATCCTTCTTAGCAGTAGCAGTCAAGTCCAGGTAGCTCCTGTTGACCTAGCAAAGGCCCAGGCCTGACAAACCTCAGATTTGGGACTGATAGCTGCAGTGGCCACAGTGAAGGGGACACTCTCACCTTCTTACGCATCTGCTGCTCAATGCCAGTCCTAGCTGTAAAGGACACTGCAATTGAAAGCCATAGGAGACTGGGAAGAATCAAGAGAAATGCACATCGATTGGCTTTGCCTCAGATGCTGGTACCCCAGGCCAACGAGAACCACCAAGGCACTAAGCAAACCACTATAGAGTACCTCCTCAGTGTTTTCCACCGAGGACACAATGGTCATTTTGGGTAGGACAGTTCTTCATTGTACGGAACTGTCCCATGCATTGCAGGATATTCTGAACTTGGCAGCAAGAGAACGGTAGAAAGTGTTCTGTAAGCCTGAGGCCAGATGATTCCCAGCTGCCAGGGCTCAGGAGAAGGACTCAGGCAGAGTGGTGACCTCTCTACAGCTCTGAAGGCATCTTGGAGGTGACTTCTTCAACTAGATGCTCCATGACTAGCCTGATGACTGTGAGCTACCCCATGAACCTGGTGCCTAGATAATCTTGATTGGGCCAGTGGAGACATGTCATTCAAATGGGACCTGGGACCTGAGGGCAGAAAAGCCAAGGAAGACACCCTCCCCAAGCCCTGGCCAGCCTGTGGAAGAGGGCCTACGTGGAGAATGGGGCCAACTTGACCCAGTGCCTGAGTGCCAGTTTCCCAGCATCAATCAGGATGCACGTAGGATACATGAAATTTGTTCAGGGAAATGTGAGTGTCCCATTTGAGCTATAGGATAGACTCCACATAGCACAGAGATTCTTGACCAGGAGGAGTTCATATACTTGCATGAAAAAATTTCAAGTTCATACTGCTGCTGCAGATCTTGAATTACTGTTTGACTCTTGAGTACTTCAAAATCATGGTAGTGGCCAGGCTCAGTGGCTCAGCCTGTAATCCCAGCACTTTGGGAGGCCGAGGCGAGTGGATTGCCTGAGCCCACGGGTTCAAGACCTGCCCGGGCAACTTGGCAAGACCTCGTCTCTACAATAAATCGAAAAATTAGCCGGGCGTGGTAGCGTGCGTCTGTAGTTCCGGCTACTTGGAAGGCTGAGGCGGAAGGATCACCGGAGCCCAGCAGGTTGATGCTGGGGTGGCTGTGAGTGTGCATGCCACTGCACTCCAGCCTGGGCGACAGAGTGAGACTCCAACTTAAGAAACAAAGCAAAACAAAATCATGGTAGTTACTGGACCCGCCACTAGAACATGTTACTTAATGCGTTAATAATGAAGCACATATTACTATGTCGCCAATTTTAAAAGATATGTATTGATAACAGCAAATACAATCGACTTCCTTTGTAATCCTATATGTTTTATTTTATGCTTGTAAAAACATTCCAAGAGGCCGGGCTCGGTGGCTCAGTCTGTAATACCAGCACTTTGGGAGGCCGAGGTGAGTGGATTGCCTGAGCCCGCGGGTTCGAGACCCGCCTGGGCAACTTGATGAGACCTCATCTCTACAATAAATCAAAAACTAGCCGGGCGTGGTAGTGCGCGCCTGCAGTTCCGGCTACTTGGAAGGCTGAGGCGGAAGGATCGCCGGAGCCCAGTGGGTCAAGGCTGCGGCAGCCGGGAGCAGCTACTGCACTCCAGTCTGGGCGACAGAGTGAGACTCCAACTCAAAAAAAAAAAAAAAAAAATTCCAAGAAGGAGCCCAGAGGTTTCATCAGACTCCTGAAAGAGTCCAAGCCATAAAAATGTTAAGAAATCCTGGATTACAGGGTTGACAAGAAATCGGGCTGCTTGGGGTCAACAAGGAAAACCCCGAACGCAAGGAGGAGGAACGTGGGATTGTGTTCTAGAGGCTCCAAGGCGCTGCTAAAGGTTTCTGAACAGGAGCCTGCCCAAGATGATGCTGAGGTCTCCAGCCTGGGATCCATTTACAAAAATAGAGGAGTCAGGAGGGAGAGTGGATTAGGGTAGTGGGAGAGGGTCGTGTGCTAAATATATTAGAACTGGGGACTAAAAAAGTGGACATCCTGGTGAAGATGTCCACTAAGCTCTGGGAAATACAAATGGGCAGAATGGGAGAGTAACCATGACAACAGGAAAGATTTAAGGGTCATTCTCCAAGATGATCACAGAAGCATTTGGAGTAATTGTAATCACCAAGGGAGAAAGGGCAGTGAGAGAAAAGAGACCGAGGCAGAAGACTGTCACAGGCCAGCTTCTACAAGAAAGAGAGTTGGAGACAGCAACTTGCATGCAAGAGGTCTGTTGGGGAC
>JAPVLO010004178.1:0-29021 GCA_027257055.1 Cephalopachus bancanus
TGCCTATTTGGCTGGTTATTTGACTGGCTATCTAGCTGGTTAGTTGACTGGCTATCTAGCAGGTTTGTTGACTGTCTACCTATCCAGTTAGTTGACTCGCTACTTAGCTGGTTCGGTGACTGGCTCGTTAGCAGGTTAGTTGACTGGCTCGTTAGCCAGGTTTGTTGACTGGGTTGTTAGCCAATTAGTTGACTGGTTATTTAGCCAGTTAGTTGGCTGGCTAGTTAGCCAGTAAGTAGACTGGCTATTTAACCGGTTAGTTGATGGGATAGTTAGCCAGTTAGCTTACGGGCTACCTAGCCGGGCAGTTGACTGGCTTCCTAGCCTTTTAGTTGAATGGCTAGTTAGCCACTTAGTTGACTTGTTAGTTATGTGGTTAGTTGACTGCCTAGTTATCTGGTTAGTTGACTCCCTATCTAGCCGATTAGTCGACTGGCTACCTATCCAGTTAGTCGACTGGCTATCTAGCGGGTAGTCACTGGCTACCTAGCTGGTTAGTTGACCTGCATATAAAACCGGTTATTCGACTGCCTATATAGCTGGTTAGTTGACTGGCTATCTAGCCGGTTAGTTGACTGGCTACCTACTGGTTAGTTGACTGGCTATCTAGCCGGTTAGTTGACTTGCTATATAGCTGGTTAGATGACTGGCTATCTAGCTATTTATTTGACTGTTTAGTTGGCTGGTTAGCTGACTGTCTATCTAGCCGGTTATTTGACAGGCTATCCAGCTAGTTAGTTGACTCGCTGTCTAGCCAGTTAGTTGACTGGCTAGGTAGCCTGTTAGTTGACTGACTACCTAACGGTTCATTGACTGACTAGTTAGCCGGTTAGTTGACTGATTACATTGCCGGTTATTTCACTGGCTAGTTACACAGTTAGTTAATGGCTACTTAGCCAGTTAGTTGACTGGCTAGTTAGCCGGTTAGTTGATTGGTTACTTAGCCGGTTAGTTGACTGGCTATTCAGTCAGTTATTTGACTGACTACCTAGCTGGTTAGTTGATAGGTTACCTAGCCGGTTAGTTGACTGGCTACCTAGCCGGTTCGTTGACTGGCTACCTAGCTGGTTTCTTCTACTGGCTAGTCAGCTGGTTAGTTGACTGACTACCTGGTCGGTTCGTCGACTGGCTAGTCACCCGGTTAGTTGACTGGCTACGTAGCCAGTTCATCAACTGGATAGTCAGCCAGTTAGTTGATTGGCTATCAAGCCGGTTCATCAACTCTCTAGGCAAATGGTTAGATGACATGCTACCTAGCCAGTTTGTTGCCTTGTCAGATGGTTAGTTGACTGGCTACATAGACAGTTATTTGACTTTCTAGTCAGCCGGCTAGTTGACTGGTTACATGGCGGTTCATCGGCTGGCTAGTCAGCAGGTTAGTTGACTGGCTACCTAGCAGGTTCCTTGACTGGCTAGTCAGCCGGTTAGTTGACTGGCTACCTAGACTTTTCGTCAACCGGTTATTCAGCCAGTTAGTTGAATGGCTACCTAGATGGATCATTGACTGTCTAGTCAGCCGGTTAGTTGACTGGCTACCTAGCAGGTTCCTTGACTGGCTAGTCAGCCGGTTAGTTGACTGGCTACCTAGACTTTTCGTCAACCAGTTATTCAGCCAGTTAGTTGAATGGCTACCTAGATGGATCATTGACTGTCTAGTCAGCCGGTTAGTTGACTGGCTACCTTGCCTGTTTGTCGACTGGCTAGTCAGCCGGTTAGTTGGCTGGCTACCTAGCCGGTTTGTTGACTGTGTAGTCACCCAGTTAGTTGACTGTCTACCTAGCTGGTTCATCAACTGGCTAGTCAGCTGGTTAGTTGACTGGCTTCCTAACCAGATGGTCGCCTGTCAATTCAGCCGGTTAGTCGAATGGGTACCTAGCTGGTTCATCAACTGTCAACCTACCTAGTTAGTGGACTAGCTACCTAACCGGTTCGGCGCCAGTTTACCTACTATTTATTTGAATGGCTACATAGCCGGTTAGTCGACTGGCTAGACATTCTGGTTTGTCGAATGGCTACTCAGCCGGTTAGTCAAATGGCTAGTCACTGGTTAGTAGACTGGCTACCTAGACAGTTAGTCAACTGGCTTGTCAACCAGTTATTCGACTGGCTAGTCAGCTGGTTAGTCGACTGGCTAGTCAGCTGGTTCACCGACTGGATATCTAGCCGGTTATTCAACTGGCCCCCTAGCCGGTTAGTCGACTGTCTACCTATCCAGTTAGTCGACTGACTACCTAGCCAGTTAGTTGACTGGCTACCTATCCGGTTAGTCGACTGGCTATCTAGTCGGTTAGTCATGACTACCTCCTCTGTTTAGTTGACTGCATATAAAACCGGTTAGTCGACTGCCTACCTAGCCGGTTAGTTGACTGGCTATCTAGCTGGTTAGTTGACTGGTTAACTAGAAGGTTAGTTGACTGGCTAGTCAGCCAGTTAGTTGACTGGCTACCTAGCCAGTTTGTCAACTGGCTACTCAGCCAGTTATTCGACTGGTTACCTAACCAGTTCATCAACTGGCATCCTAGCTGGTTCGTTGACTGACTACCTAGCCAGTTTGTCGACAGGCTACCTATCCGGGTAGACGACTTGGGACCTAGCTGGTTTGTCGACTGGCCACCTAGCTGTGTAGTCAATTAGCTAGTCAGCGAGTTAGTTGGATGGTTACCTAGCCGGTTAGTTGACTGGCTAGTCAGTCAGTTAGTCGACTGGTTACCTAGCCAGTTAGTCGAATGGTTAGTCAGCTGGTTAGTTGACTGGCTACCTAGCCGGTTAGTCGACTGGTTAGTTAGCTGGTTAGTTGACTGGCTAGTTAGCCGGTTAGTTGACAGTCTATCTAGCCGGTTGGTTGAGTGTCTATCTAGCCGGTTAGTTGACTGACTATCCAGCCAGTTAGTTGACTGCCTATCTAGCTGGTTAGTTGACTGGCTATCAAGCCGGTTAGTTGACTGCCTATCTTGCTGGTTGTTTGACTGGCTATCTAGCTGGTTAGTTGACTGGCTATCTAGTCGGTTAGTTGCCTGGCTATCTAGCCAATTAGTTGACTGGCTACCTACCGGTTAGTTGACTTGCTATCTAGCCGGTTAGTTGACTGGCTATCTAGCCATTTATTTGACTGATTAGTTGGCCAGTTAGCTGACTGTCTATCTAGCCGGTTAGTTGACAGGCTATCTAGCCGGTTAGTTGACTCGCTGTCTAGCCGGTTAGTTGACTGGCTAGGTAGCCTGTTAGTTGATGGGCTACCTAACATTTCGTTGACTGGCTAGTTAGCCGGTTAGTTGACTGGTTACATTGCCGGTTATTTGACTGGCTAGTTACACAGTTAGTTGACTGGATACTTAGCCGGTTAGTTGACTGGCTAGTTAGCCGGTTAGTTGATTGGTTACTTAGCCAGTTAGTTGACTGGCTAGTCAGCCGGTTATTTGACTGACTACCTAGCTTGTTAGTTGATAGGCTTCCTAGCCGGTTACTTGACTGTCTACCTAGCCGGTTAGTTGACTGGCTACCTAGCCATTTTCTTCTACTAGCTAGTCAGCTGGTTAGTTGACTGGCTACCTGGCCAGTTCAACGACTGGCTAATCAGCCACTTAGTTGACTGGCTACCTAGCCGGTTCATCGACTGGATAGTCAGCCAGTTAGTTGATTGACTACTCATCTGGTTATTCGGCTGTCTAGTCAGATAGTTAGATGACAGGCTACCCTAGTTGGTTCGTCACCTGGCTAGTCAGATGGTTAGTTGACTGGCTACATAGACAGTTAGTCGACTGGCTAGTCAGCCGGTTAGTTGACTGGTTACCTGGCAGTTCGTCGGCTGGCTAGTCAGCAGGTTAGTTGCCTGGCTACCTAGCAGGTTCCTTGACTGGCTAGTCAGCTGGTTATTTGACTGGCTAACTAGCCTGTTCATCAACCGGTTATTCAGCCAGTTAGTTGAATGGCTACCTAGCCAGTTCATTGACTGTTTAGTCAGCCGGTTAGTTGACTGGCTACCTTGCCTGTTTGTCGACTGGCTAGTCAGCTGGTTAGTTGACTGGTTACCTAGCCAGTTCATGACTGTCTAGTCACTCAGTTAGTTGACTGTCTACCTAGCCAGTTCGTCGACTGGCTAGTCAGCCTGTTAGTTGATTGGCTTTCTAGCCGGATAGTCACATGGCAATTCAGCCGGTTAGTCGACTGGTTACCTAGCTGGTTCGTCGACTGGCAACCTAGCCAGTTAGTGGACTGGTACCTAACCGGTTCATCGCCTGGCTACCTAGCTATTTATTCGAATGGCTAGTCAGCCGGTAGGTCAACTGGCTACCTAGCCGGTTAGTTGGCTGTCTACCTAGCCAGTTAGTCGACTGACTAGACATTTCAGTTTGTCAAATGGCTACACAGCTGGTTAGTCGAATGGCTACTCAGTCAGTTAGTAGACTGGCTGCATAGACGGCCTGTCCAGCCGGTTAATTGACTGGCTATCTAGCCGATTAGTTGACTGGTTACCTAGAAGGTTAGTTGATTGGCTAGTCAGTTGGTTATTTGACTGGTTACCTAGCTGTTTCATCGACAGGCTAGTCAGCCGATTAGTTGACTGTCTTCCTTGCCAGTTCTCCGACTGGCTAGTCAGCCGGTTAGTTGACTAGCTACTTAGCCAGTTCGTTGACTGGATAGTTAGCCGTTTAGTTAACTGGTTACGTAGCCAGTTTGTCGACTGGCTATTCAGCCAGTTATTCGACAGGCTACCTAACCGGTTTGTCAACTGGCAACCTAGCTGGTTCTTCAATTGGCTACCTAGCCGGTTCGTCGACAAGCTACCTATCTGGTTAGACGACTGGCGACCTAGTAGGTTCGTCGACTGACTATATAGCCATGTAGTCGATTAGCTAGTCAGCTGCTTAGTCGACTGGTTACCTAGCCAGTTAGTCGACTGGCTAGTCAGTCAGTTAGTCGACTGGCTACCTAGCCGGTTAGTCGGCTGCTTAGTCAACCGGATAGTCGACTGGTTACCTAGCCCGGTTAGTCGACTGGTTAGTTATCTGGTTAGTTGACTGGCTAGTTAGCTGGTTAGTTGACAGTCTATCTAGCCGGTTGGTTGAGTGTCTATCTCACTGGTTAGTTGACTGACTATCCAGCCAGTTAGTTGACTGCCTATCTAGCCGGTTAGTTGACTGGCTATCAAGCCGGTTAGTTGACTGCCTATCTTGCCAGTTGTTTGACTGGCTATCTAACCGGTTAGTTGACTGGCTATCTAGCCAGTTAGTTGACTGGCTATCTACCGGTTAGTTGACTGGCTATCTAGCCATTTATTTGACTGATTAGTTGGCCAGTTAGCTGACTGTCTATCTAGCCGGTTAGTTGACAGGCTATCTAGCTGGTTAGTTGACTCGCTGTCTAGCCGGTTAGTTGACTAGCTAGGTAGCCTGTTACTTGACCGGCTACCTAACGGTTCGTTGACTGGCTAGTTAGCTGGTTAGTTGACTGGTTAAATTGCTGGTTATTTGACTGGGTAGTTACACAGTTAGTTGATTGGTTACTTAGCCAGTTAGTTGACTGGCTAGTTAGCCAGTTAGTTGATTGGTTACTTAACCAGTTAGTTGACTGGCTAGTCAGACGGTTAGCTGACTGGCTACCTAGCCGATTAATTGACTGGCTATGTAGTGAGTTATTTGACTGGCTACTTAGCCGGTTAGTTGACTGGCTACCTAGATGTTTAGTTGACTGGCTAGTTAGGCGGTTAGTGGACTGGCTGTCTAGACGGTTATTTGAGTGGCGAGTTAGCCGGTTAGTTGAGTGGCTACCTAGCAGTTTAGTTGACTGGCTAGTTAGCCGGTTAGTTGACTGGCTACCTAACTTGTTAGTTGACAGGCTAGTTAGCCGGTTAGTTGACTGGCTACCTAGCCGTTTCATTGACTGGCTAGTTAGCCGGTTAGTTGACTTTCTACCTAGACGGTAAGTTGACTGACTAGTTAGCCGGTTAGTTGACAGTCTACCTAGCCGGTTAGTTGGGTGACTAGTTAGCTGGTTAGTCGACTGGCTACCTAGCCCGTTTGTTAACTGGCTACCTACCCCGGTTTGTTGACTGGCTAACTAGACGGTTCATTGACTGGCTACCTGGCCGGGTATTTGCCTGGCTACCTTCCGGTTCATTGACTGGCTACCTAGATGGTTAGTTGACTGGCTACCTAGCCGTTTCATTGACTGGCTAGTTAGACGGTTAGTTGACTGGTTAGTTAGCTGGTTAATTGACTGGCTAATTGGCCCGTTAGTTGACAGTCTATCTAGCCGGGTTGGTTGAGTGTCTATCTAGTCGGTTAGTTGACAGGCTATCAAGCCAGTTAGATGACTATCTTGCCGGTTGTTTGACTGGCTATCTAGCCAGTTAGTTGACTGGCTATCTAGCCGGTTAGTTGACTGGTTACCTACCAGTTAGTTGACTGGCTATCTAGCTGGTTAGTTGACTTGCTCTCTAACCGGTTAGTTGACTGACTATCTAGCCATTTATTTGACTAATTTTTGGTTGGTTAGCTGACTGTCTATCTAGCCGGTTAGTTGACAGACTATCTAGCTGGTTAGTTGACACGCTGTCTATCCGGTTATTTGACTGGCTAGGTAGCCTGTTAATTGACTGGCTACCTAAAGGTTTGTTCACTGGCTAGTTAGCCGGTTAGTTGACTGGGTACATTGCCAGTTATTTGACTGGCTAGTTACACATTTAGTTGACTGGCTACTTAGCCGGTTAGTTGACAAGCTAGTTAGCTGATTAGTTGATTGGTTACCTAGCCAGTTAGTTGACTGGCTAGTCAGTCGGTTATTTGAATGACTACCTAGCTGGTTAGTTGATAGGCTACCTAGCCCGGTTAGTTGACTGGCTACCTAGCCGGTTAGTTGACAGGCTACCTACCAGTTTCTTCTACTGGCTAGTCAGCTGCTCAGTTGACTGGCTACCTGGCCGGTTTGTTGACTGTCTAGTCAGTCGGTTAGTTGACTGTCTACCTAGCTGGTTCGTCAACTGGCTAGTCAGCTGGTTAGTTGACTGGCTTTGTAGCCGAGTAGTCACCTAGCAATTCAGCCGGTTAGTTGACTGGGTACCTAGCTGGTTCGTTGACTGGCGACCTAGCCACTTAGTGGACTGGCTAACTAACCGGTTCGCCGCCTGGCTACCTAGCTATTTATTCCAATGGCTAGTCAGCCAGTAGTTTGACTGGCTACATAGCTGGTTAGTCGACTGCCTACCTAGCCCAGTTAGTTGACTGGCTAGACATTCCGGTTTGTCGAATGGCTACATAGCCGGTTAGTCGAATGGCTAGTCAGCTGGTTAGTAGACTGGCTACCTAGACGGGTAGTCGACTGGCTAGTCAGCCGGTTATTCGACTGGCTAGTCAGCCGTTTAGTCGACTGGCTAGTCAGTCGGTTAGCCGACTGGATAACTAGCCAGTTATTCGCCTAGCCCCCAGGCTGACTAGACGACTGTCTACCTACTCGGTTAGTCGACTGACTACCTAGCCGGTTAGTCGACTGGCTACCTATCCGGTTAGTTTACTGGCTATCTAGCCAATTAGTCACTGGCTACCTAGCCGGTTAATAGACTGCATATAAAACTGGTTGGTCGACTGTCTATCTAGCTGGTTAGTTGACTGGCTATCTAGCCAGTTAGTTGACTGGTTGCCTAGAAAGGTTAGATGTCTGGCTAGTCAGCCAGGTAGTTGACTGGCTACTTAGCCGGTTCATCGACAGGCTAATCAGCCGGTTAGTTGACTGTCTGAATTGCCAGTTCTCCGACTGGCTAGTCAGCCAGTTAGTTGACTGGCTACTTAACCATTTCGTTGACTGGATAGTCAGCAGGTTAGTTGACTGGCTACCTAGCCGGTTTGTCAACTTGCTATTCAGCCAGTTAGTTGACTGGCTACCTAGTCGGTTCGTCGACAGGCTACCTATCTGGTTAGACGTCTGGTGACCTAGCTCGTTAGTCGACTGGCTACCTAGTCATGTAGTTGATTAGCTAGTCTTCTGGTTACTCGACTGGTTACCTAGCCGGTTAGTCGACTGGCTAGTCAGTCAGTTAGTCAACTGGCTACCTAGCCTGTTAGTCGACTGGTCAGTCAGCTGCTTAGTCGACTGGCTACCTATCCAGTTAGTTGACTGGCTAGTCAGCCAGTTAGTTGACTGGCTACCTATCCGGTTAGTTGACTGGCTACCTAGCCTATTTGTCAACTGGCTAACTAGCCGGTTAGACTACTGGCCACCTAGCTGGTTAGTCGAGTGGCTACCTAACGATTTAGTCGACTGGCTACCAAGCCAGTTAGTCTACTGGCGATCTATCTGGCTAGTCGACTGGCTATCAAGCCGGGTAGTCAACAGGCTATCTAACCCGTTAATAATCTGTCTATTGAGCCTGTTATTTGACTGGCTATCTAGCCTGTTAGTTGACTGACTACTTAGCTGGTTAGTTGACTGGCTTTCTAGCCAGTTAGTTGACTGGTAATCTAGCCACTTAGTTGACTGGCTATATAGCCGATTAGTTGATTATATAGCCGGTTATTTGATTGCTTAGTTATCCTGGTATTTGACTGGGTAGTTAGCTGGTTAATTGACTGGCTATCTAGCCAGTTAGTTGACTGGTTACTTAGACTGATAGTTGCCTGGCTACATAGCCAGTTAGCTGACTGGCTACCTAGCTGGTTAATTGACTGGATATGTAGCGATTTATTTGACTGAGTACCTAGCCAGTTAGTTGACTGGCTACCTAGCTGATTAGTTCACTGGCAAGTTAGGCGGTTAGTGGACTGGCTATCCAGAGGTTTATTTGACTGACTAGTTAGCCGGTTAGTTCACTGGCTACCTAGCAGTTTAGTTGATTTGCTAGTTAGCTGGTTAGTTGACTGGCTACCTAACTTGTTAGTTGACAGGCTAGTTAGCCAGTTTATTGACTGGCTACCTAGCCGTTTCATTGACTGGCTAGTTAGCTGGTTAGTTGACTTTCTACCTAGATGGTAAGTTGACTGACTAGTTAGCCAGTTAGTTGACAGTCTACCTAGCCAGTTTGTTGAGTGGCTACTTAGCCGGTTAGTTAACTTGCTACCTAGTCCGTTTGTTGACTGGCTACCTACCCGGTTAGTTGATTGGCTAACTAGCCGGTTCGTTGACTGGCTACCTAGCCAGTTATTTGCCTGGCTACCTTCGGTTCGTTTGCTGGCTACCTAGACGGTTAGTTGACTGGCTACCTAGCCAGTTATTTGCCTGGCTACCTTCCGGTTCGTTTGCTGGCTACCTAGACGGTTAGTTGACTGGCTACCTAGCCAGTTCGCTGACTGGCTAGTTAGCTGGTTGGTTAACTGGTTAGTTAGCTGGTTAGTTGACTGGCTAGTTAGCCAGTTAGCTGACAGTCTATCTAGCCGGTTGGTTGAGTGCCTATCTAGGTGGTTAGTTGACTGGCTATCAAGCCGGTGAGATGACTGCCTATCTTGCCGCTTGTTTGACTGGCTATCTAGCTGGTTAGTTGACTGGCTAGCCTGTGGTTGACTGGCTACCTACCAGATAGTTGACTGGCTATCTAGCCGGCTTGTTGACTTGCTATCAAGCCAGTTAGTTGACTGGCTATATAGCCAATTATTTGACTGATTTTTGGCCGGTTAGCTGACTATCTAGCCGGTTAGTTGACAGGCTATCTAGCCCGTTAGTTGACACGCTGTCTATCCGGTTAGTTGACTGGGTAGGTAACCTGTTAATTGACCAGCTACCTAATGGTTCGTTGACTGGCTAGTTAACCAGTTAGTTGACTGGGTACATTGCCAGCTATATAACTGGATAGTTACACAGTGAGTTGACTGGTTACTTTGCCAGTTAGTTGACTAGCTAGTTAGCTGGTTAGTTTATTGGTTACCTAGCCGGTTAGTTGACTGGCTAGTCAGTCAGTTATTTGACTGACTACCTAGCTGGTTAGTTGATAGGCTACCTAGCCGGTTAGTTGACAGGCTACCTAGCCAGTTTCTTCTACTGGCTAGTCTGCTGGTTAGTTGACTGGCTACCTGGCCGGTTCGTTGACTGTCTACCTAGCCGGTTCGTTGACTGGCTAGTCAGCTGGTTAGTTGACTGACATTCTAGCTGGGTAGTCGCTTGGCAATTCAGCTGGTTAGTGGACTGGGTACCTAGCTGGTTCGTCGACTGGCATCCTAGCCAGTTAATGGACTGGCTACCTAACTGGTTCGCCGCCTGGCTACCTAGCTATTTATTTGAATGGCTAGTCAGCCGGTAGTTCGACTGGCTACATAGCCAGTTAGTCAACTGCCTACCTAGCCAGTTAGTCGACTGGCTAGACATTCCGGTTTGTCGAATGGCTACATAGCCAGTTAGTCGAATGGCTAGTCAGCTGGTTAGTAGACTGGCTACCTAGATGGTTAGTTGACTGGCTAGTCAGCCGGTTATTCGACTGGCTAGTCAGCCGGTTAATCGACTGGCTAGTCAGCCATTTAGCCGACTGGATACCTAGCCGGTTATTCGACTAGCCCCCTAGCCGGTTAGTCAACTGTCTACCTACACGGTTAGTCGACTGACTACCTAGCCGGTTAGTTGTCTGGCTACCTATCCGGTTAGTCGACTGGCTATCTAGCCGGTTAGTCACTGGCTACCTAGCCAGTTAGTCGACTGCATATAAAATCGGTTATTCGATGGCCTATCTAGCCAGTTAGTTTGACTGTCTATCTAGCTGGTTAGTTGACTGGTACCTAGAAGGTTAGTTGACTGGCTAGTCAGCCAGTTAGTTGACTGGCTACTTAGCTGGTTCATCGACAGGCTAATCAGCCGGTAATTTGACTGTCTACCATGCCAGTTCTCCGACTAGCTAGTCAGCCGGATAGTTGACTGGCTACTTAACCAGTTCATTGACTGGCTAGTCAGCCGGTTAGTTGACTGGCTACCTAGCCAGTTTGTCAACTTGCTATTCAGCCAGTTTGTTGACTGTCTACCTAACCGGTTCATCGACTGGCATCCTAGCTGGTTTGTCGACTGGCTACCTAGCCAGTTCATTGACAGGCTACCTATCCGGTTAGACGACTGGCGACCTAGATCGTTCGTTGACTGGTTACCTAACCATGTAGTCAATTAGCTAGTCAGCTGGTTACTCGACTGGTTACCTAGCTGGTTAGTCAATTGGCTAGTCAGTCAGTCAGTCGACTGGCTACCTAGCTGGTTGGTCGACTGGTCAGTCAACCAGTTAGTCGAATCGCTACCTAGTCGGATATTCGACTGGCTAGTCAGCTGGTTAGTCAACTGGCTACCAAGCCCATTATTTGACTGTCTACCTGGCCGATTTGTCAACTGGCTAACTAGCCGGTTAGACTACTGGCCACCTAGCCGTTAGTTGACTGGCTACCAAAGGGTTAGTCGACTGGCTACCAAGCTGATTAGTCGACTGGCTATCTTGCTGACTAGTCGACTTGCTATCAAGCCAGGTAGTCGGCAGGCTATCTAGCTGGTTAGTAAACTGTCTATCGAGCCTGTTATTTGACTGGCTTTCTAGCCAGTTAGTTGACTGGCTACCTAGCCGGTTAGTTGCCTGGCTTTCTAGCTGGTTAGTTGACTGGCTATCTAGCCACTTAGTTGACTGACTATATAGCCGAAGTTGACTATCTAGCCAGTTATTTGACTGCTTAGTTATCCGGGTATTTGACCAGGTAGTTAGCCGGTTAATTGACTGGCTATCTAGCCAGTTAGTTGACTGGTTACTTAGACTGTTAGTTGACTGGCTACACAGCCGGTTAGCTGACTGGCTAACTAGCCGGTTAGTTGACTGGATATGTAGCGAGTTATTTGACTAGCTACCTAGCCGTTTAGTTGACTGCCTACCTAGCTGGCTAGTTGACTGGCAAGTTAGGCAGTTAGTGGACTGGCTATCTAGACTTTTATTTGACTGGCTAGTTAGCCAGTTAGTTGACTGGCTACCTAGTAATTTAGTTGACTGGCTAGTTAGCCGGTTAGTTGACTGGCTAACTAATTGTTAGTTGACAGGCTAGTTAGTCGGTTAGTTGACTGGCTACCTACCCGTTTAATTCACTGGCTAGTTAGCCGGTTAGTTGACTTTCTACCTAGACGGTTAGTTCATTGACTAGTTAGCTTATTAGTTGACAGTCTACCTAGCGGATTAGTTGAGTGGCTAGTTAGCCGGTTAGTTGACTGGCTATCTAGCGAATTTGTTGACTGGCTACCTACCCGGTTAGTTGACTGGCTAACTAGCCAGTTTGTTGTCTGGCTACCTAGCTGGGTATTTGCCTGGCTACCTTCCGGTTTGTTGACTGGCTACCAAGACGGTTTGTTGACTGGCTACCTAGCCGGTTCGTTGACTGTCTAGTTAGCCGGTTAGTTGACTGCACAGTTAGCTGGTTAGTTGACTGGCTACCTAGCCGTTTAGTTGCCTGGCTAGTTATCCGGTTAGTTGACTGGCTACCTAGACTGTTAGTTGACTGGCTAGTAAGCCAGTTAGTTGACTTGCTACCTAGCCGGTTAGTTGACTGGCTAGTTAGCCAGTTAGTTGACTGACTAATTAGCGTATTAGTTGATTGGCTACCTATCCAGTTGGTTGACTGGCTAGTTATCTAGTTAGTTGACTGGGTAGTTATCTAGTTAGTTGACTGGCTACCTAGCCAGCTAATTGACTGGCTAGTAAGCCGGTCTAGTGACTGGCTACCGAGTCGGATAGTTGACTGGCAAGTCAGCCAATTAGTTGACTGGCTACTTAGCCAGTGCGTTTACTGGCTACCTAGCCGGTTAGTTGACTGGCTACTTAGCTGGTTCATTGACTGGCTATTAGCCAGTTAGTTTGACTGGCTCGTTAGCCAGTTAGTTGACTGGCTAGTTAGCCGGTAATTTGACTGGTTATTTAGCTGGTTAGCTGACTGGCTACCTAGCTGGTTAGTTGACTGAGTGCCTAGACGATTACTTGTTTGGCTAGTTACCCGGTAAGTTGACTGGCTCGATAGCTGGTTAGTTAACTTGTTAGTTAGCCGGTTAGTTGACTGCCTAGGTAGCTGGTTATTTGACTGGTTAGTTAGCCAGTTAGTTGACTGCCTATTTAGCCAGTTACTTGAGGGGCTATCTAGCCGGTTAGCTGACTGGCTGGTTACCTGGTTATTCGACTGCCTATCTAGCTGGATTATGGACTGACTACCCAGCCAGTTATTTGTCTGGCTACCTAGCCACTTATTTGACTGGTTAGTTAGTCAGTTAGTTGGCTGGCTATCTGGACGGTTACTTGACTGGCTAAATAGCCTGTTAGTGGACTGGCTATTTAGCTGGTTAGTTGACAAGCTAGTTAACCGGTTAGTTGACTGGCTATCTAGGCGGATACTTGCCTGGCTATCTAGCCGGTTAGTTGACTGCATATCTAACTGGTTACTTGCTTGCCTATCTATCCGGTTAGTTGACTCTCTATCTATTCAGTTAGTTGCCTGGCTAGATATCCAGTTAGTTGACTGGCTATCTAGCTGTTTAGTTGACTGCCTAACTAGCTGGTTAGTTGACTGGCTTTCTAGCCGGTTATTTGACTGGCTAGTTAGCCTGTTAGTTGATTGGCTTCCTAGCCATTTAATTGACTGGCTAGTTTGCCAGTTAGTTGACTGGCTAACTAACGGGTTAGTTGACTGGCTAGTTACCCGGTTAGTTGACTGGCTACCTAGCAGTTTATTTGAATTGCTACCTAGCTGGTTAGTTGACTAGCTACCTAGACTTTTAGTTGAATGGCTAGTTAGCCTGTTAGTTGACTGGCTACCAGCCCGTTAGTTGACTGGCTAGTTAGCCGGTTAGCTGACTGGCTACCTAGCGGTTAGTTCACTGGCTATTTATTCTGTTAGTTGACCGGCTACCTAGACGGTTAGTTGACTGACTACAGAGCCGGTTTATTGATTGGTGAGTTAGCCGGTTATTTGGCTGGGTAGTTATCCGGTTAGTTGACTGGCTATCTAGGCGTTTAGTTGACTGCCTATCTAGCCGGTTAGTTCACTGGCTGCCTAGCCGGTTAGTTGACTGGCTCTCCAGCCGGTTAGTTGATTGGCTATCTAGCCGTTTAGTAGCCAGGCTATCTAGCCATTTAGTTGACTGGCTAGTTAGCCCGTTAGTTGACTGGCTATCTAGCTGGTTAGTTGACTGGTAATCTAGCCAGTTAGTTGACTGGCTAGTTAGCCGGTTATTTGACTGGCTATCTAGTCGCTTACTTGCCTTGCTATCTAGCTGGGTAGTTGACTGGCTATCTAGCCGGTTACTTGCTTGCATGTCTAGCTTGTTAGTTCACTGCTTATCTCGCCACTTAGATAACTCGTTAGTTAGCTGGTTATTTGATTTGCTATCTAGCCAGTTAGTTGACTGCCTATCTAGCCACTTAGTTGACTGGCTATCTAGCCAGTTAATTGACTGGCTACCTATTTGCTTAGTTGACTGGCTACATAGCTGGTTAGTTGACTGGCTACCTAGCTCGTTAGTTGACTGGCTAGTTAGCCAGTTACTTGACTAGTTACCTAACCGGTTCTTTGGCTGGCTATCCTGCCGCTTACTTGACTGGCAACCTAGTCATTTCGTTCACTGGCTACCTAGCCAGTTAGTTGACTGGCTACCTAGATGGTTTGTTGACGGGCTATTGAGCCGGTTATTTGACTGGCTAGTTAGCCGGTTAGTTGACTGGCTAGTTAGCTGGTTAATTGACTGCCTATCTAGCCGGATTGTTGACTGGCTACCTAGCTGGTTATTTGACTGGCTACCTAGCAGGTTAGTTGACTGGTTAGTTAGCCGATTAGTTGACTTGCTAGTTATTCGGTTAGTTGACTGGCTATATAGCCGTTTAGTTGACTGCCTATATAGCCGGTTATTTGACTAGCTATCTAGCCAGTTAGTTGACTGTCTATCTAGCAGGTTTGTTGACTGGCTACCTAGCCGGTTAGTTGACTCGCTATGTAGCTAGTTCATTTACTGATTCGTTAGCCGGTTAGTTGACATTCTATCTAGCTGGTTGGGTGAGTGTCTATCTAGCCGGTTAGTTGACTGACTATCCAGCCAGCTAGTTGACTGCCTATCTAGCTGGTTAGTTGTCTGGCTATCAAGCCAGTTAGTTGACTGCCTATCTTGCCGGTTGTTTGACTGGCTATCTAACCGATTAGTTGACTGGCTCTCTAGCCGGTTATTTGACTGGCTACCTACCTGTTAGTTGACTGGCTATCTAGCCGGTTAGTTGACTTGCTATCTAGCCGGTTAGTTGACTGGCTATCTAGTCATTTATTTGACTGATTTTTGGCCGGTTAACTGACTGTCTATCTAGCCCATTAGTTGACAGGTATCCATTCGGTTAGTTGACTCACTGTCTAGTCGGTTAGTTGACTGGCTAGGTAGCCTGTTATTTGACCAGCTACCTTTCGGTTCATTGGCTGGTTAGTTAGCCGGTTAGTTGACTGGTTATATTACCGGTTATTTCACTGGCTAGTTACACAGTTAGTTGACTGGCTACTTAGCCAGTTAGTTGACTGGCTATTTAGCCAGTTAGTTGATTGGTTACTTAGCCACTTAGTTGACTGGCTAGTCAATCGTTTATTTGACTGACTACCTAGCTGGTTAGTTGATAGGCTACCTAGCCGGTTAGTTGACTGGCTACCTAGCCAGTTAGTTGACTGGCTACCTAGCCGGTTTCTTCTACTGGCTAGTCAGCTGGTTAGTTGACTGGCTACCTGGCCGGTTCGTCGACTGGCTAGTCAGCCGGTTAGTTGACTGGCTACCTAGCCAGTTCATCAACTGGATAGTCAGCCGGTTATTTGATTGGCTACCCAGATGGTTCGATGACTGTCTTGTCAGATGGTTAGATGACAGGCTACCTATCCAGTTCATTGCCTGGCTGATCAGATGGTTAGTTGACTTGCTACATAGACAGATAGTCGACTTGCTAGTCATCGGTTAGTTGACTGGTTACATGGCGGTTCTTCGGCTGGCTAGTCAGCAGGTTAGTTGACTGGCTACCTAGCAGGTTCCTTGACTGGCTAGACAGCCGGTTAGTTGACTGGCTACCTAGCCTTTTCGTAGACCGGTTATTCAGCCTGTTAGTTGAATGGCTACCTAACCGGTTCATTGACTGTCTAGTCAGTTGGTTAGTTGACTGGCTACCTTGCCTGTTCCTCGACTGGCTAGTCAGCCGGTTAATTGACTGGCTACCTAGCCGGTTCATCGACAGGCTAGTCAGCCATGTAGTTGACTGTCTACTTTGCCAGTTCTCTGACTGGCTAAACAGCCGATTAGTTGACTGGCTACTTAGCCAGTTCATGGACTGTCTAGTCAGCCGGTAAGTTGACTGGCTACCTAGCCAGTTTGTCGACTGGCTAATCAGCCTGTTTTTCGACTGGCTACCTAACCGGTTCGTCGACTGGCAAGCTAGCTGCTTCATCGACTGGCTACCTAGCCAGTTTGTCAACAGGCTACCTATCCGGTTAGATGACTGGTGACCTAGCTGGTTCATCGACAGGCTCCCTAGCCATGTAGTCGATTAGCTAGTCAGCTGGTTAGTCCACTGGTTACCTAGCCAGTTAGTCAACTGGCTAGTCAGTCAGTTAGTCAACTGGCCACCTTGCCGGTTAGTCGGCCGGTTAGTCAGCTGGTTAGTCGACTGGCTACCTAGCCGGTTAGTTGACTGGTTAGTTAGCTAGTTAGTTGACTGGCTAGTTAGCCGGTTAGTTGACAGTCAATCTAGTCGATTGTTTGAGTGTCTATCTAGCCGGTTAGTTGACTGACTATCCAGCAAGTTAGTTGACTCCCTATCTAGCCGGTTTGTTGACTGGTTATCAAGCCGGTTAGTTGACTGTCTATCTGGCCGGTTGTTTGACTGGCTACCTAGGCAGTTAATTAACTGGCTATCTAGCCGGTTAGTTGACTGGCTAACAACCAGTTAGTTGACTGGCTATTTAGCCAGTTAGTTGACTTGCTATCTAGCCGGTTAGTTGACTGGCTATCTAGCCATTTATTTGACTGATAGTTGGCCGGTTAACTGACTGTCTATCTAGCTGGTTAGTTGACTCACTGTCTAGCTGGTTAGTTGACTGGCTAGGTAGCCTGTTAGTTGACTGGCTACTTAACGGTTCGTTGACTGGGTAGTTAGCTGGTTAGTTAACTGGTTACATTGCCGGTTATTTGACTGGCTAGTTATACAGTTAGTTGACTGGCTACTTAGCCGGTTAGTTGACTGGCTAGTTATCCGGTTAGTTTATTGGTTACTTAGCCGGTTAGTTGACTGGCTAGTCAGAGGTTATTTACCTGACTACCTAGCTGGTTAGTTTATAGGCTATCTAGCCGGTTAGTTGACTGGCTACCTAGTCGGTTAATTGACTGGCTACCTAGCCAGTTTCTTCTCCTAGTTAGTCAGTTGGTTAGTTGACTGGCTACCTGGCCGGTTCATCAGCTGGCTAGAAAGCCGGTTTGTTGACTGGCTACCTAGCTGGTTCGTCAACTGGATAGTCAGCCGGTTAGTTGATTGGCTACCAAGCCGGTTCATCGACTGTCCAGTCAGATGGTTAGATGACAGGCTACCTAGCCTGTTTGTCGCCTGGCAAATCAGATGGCAAATCAATGGCTACATAGACAGTTAGTCGACTGGCTAGTCAGCCAGGTAATTGACTGGTTACCTGGTGGTTCGTCGGCTGGCTAGTCAGCAGGTTAGTTGACTGGCTACCTAGCAGGTTCCTTGACTGGCTAGTCAGCCGGTTAGTTGACCGGCTACCTAGACTGCTCGTCGACCACTTTTTCAGCTAGTTAGTTGAATGGCTACCTAGCCAGTTCATTGACTGTCTAGTCAGCCAGTTAGTTGACTGGCTACCTTGCCTGTTCGTCGATTGGCTAGTCAGCCGGTTAGTTGACTGGCTACCTAGCCAGTTCATTGACTCTCTAGTCACCCGGTTAGTTGACTGTCTACCTAGCCCGGTTCATCAACTGGCTAGTCAGCCGGTTAGTTAACTGGCTTTCTAGCCAGATAGTCACCTGGCAATTCAGCCGGTTAGTCGACTGGGTACCTAGCTGGTTCTTCAACTATCAACCTAGCCAGTTAGTGGACTGACTTCCTAACCAGTTTGTCGCCTGGCTACCTAGCTACTTATTCGAATGGCTAGTCAGCCCATAGGTCGACTGGCTACATAGCCGGTTAGTCGACTGCCTACATAGCCAGTTAGTCGACTGGCTAGACATTCCAGTTTGTCGAATGGCTACACAGCCGGTTAGTCGAATGGCTAGTCATCGGTTAGTAGACTGGCTACCTAGATGGTTAGTCGACTGACTTGTCAGCCAGTTATTTGACTGGCTAGTCAGCCAGTTAGTCGACTGGCTAGTCAGCCAGTTAGCCGACTGGATAGCTAGCCAGTTATTCGACTAGCCCCCTAGCTGGTTAGTCGACTGTCTACCTACCTGGTTAGTCAACTGACGACCTAGGCAGTTAGTCGACTGGCTACCTAATGGGTTAGTCGCTGGCTACCAAGCCGGTTAGTCGACTGGCTATCTAGCTGGCCAGTCGACTGGCTATCAAGCCGGGTAGTCGGCAGGCTATCTAGCCGGTTAGTAAACTGTTTATCGAGCCTGTTATTTGACTGGCTTTCTAGCTGGTAAATTGACTGGCTACCTAGGCAGTTAGTTGACTGCCTTTCTAGCTGGTTAGTTGACTGGCTATCTAGCAACTTAGTTGACAGGGTATATAGCCGGTTAGTTGACTATCTAGCTGGCTGATTGACTGCTTAGTTATTCGGGTATTTGACTGGGTAGTTAGCTGGTTAATCGACTGGCTATCTAGCCAGTTAGTTGACTGGTTACTTAGACTGTTAGTTGACTGGCTACATAGCCGGTTAGCTGACTGGCTACCTAGCCTGTTAATTGACTGACTATGTAGCGAGTTATTTGACTGGCTACCTAGCCGGTTAGTTGACTGGCTACCTAGATGTTTAGTTGAATGTCTAGATAGGTGGTTAATGGACTGGCTATCTAGACGGTTATTTGACTGGCTAGTTAGCCGGTTAGTTGAGTGGCTACCTAGCAGTTTGGTTGAGTTGCTAGTTAGCTGGTTAGTTGACTGGCTACCTAACTTGTTAGTTGACAGGCTAGTTAGCCGGTTAGTGACTCACTACCTAGACGTTTAATTGACTGGCTAGTTAGCTGGTTAGTTGACTTTCTAGCTAGACGGTAAGTTGACTGACTAGTTAGCCGGTTAGTTGACAGTCTACCTAGCCGGTTAGTTGAGTGGCTAGTTAGCCGGTTAGTTGACTGGCTACCTAACCGTTTGTTGACTGTCTACCTACCTGGTTATTTGACTGGCTAACTAGCCAGTTCGTTGACTGGCTACCTTGCCAGGTATTTGCCTGGCTACCTTCCGGTTCGTTTACTGACTACCTAGACAGTTAGTTGACTGGCTACCTAGCCAGTTCGGTGACTGGCTAGTTAGCCAGTTAGGTGACTGGTTAGCTCGTTAGTTGACTGACTAGTTAGCCGGATAGTTGACAGTCTATCTAGCCAGTTGGTTGAGTGTCTATCTAGCCGGTTATTTGACTGCTTATCTTGCTGGTTGTTGACTGGCTATCTAGCTGGTTAGTTGATTGGCTAGCCGGTTAGTTGACTGGCTACCTACCGGTTAGTTGACTGGCTATCTAGCCGGTTACTTGACTTGCTATCTAGCCGGTTAGTTGCCTGCCTATCTAGCCATTTATTTGACTGATTTTTGGCTGGTTAGCTGACTGTCTATCTAGCCGGTTAGTTGACAGGCTATCTAGCCGGTTAGTTGACTCGCTGTCTAGCCAGTTAGTTGACTGGCTAGGCAGCCTGTTAATTGACCGGCTACCTAATGTTTCGTTGAGTGGCTAGTTAGCTGGTTAGTTGACTGGGATATAGCCATTTATTTGACTGGCTAGTTACACAGTTAGTTGACTGGCTACCTAGCTGGTTAGTTGACTAGCTAGTTAGCTGGATAGTTGATTGGTTACCTAGCCGGTTAGTTGACTGGCTAGTCAGCCAGTTATTTGACTGACTACCTAACTGGTTAGTTGATAGGCTACCTAGCCTGTTAGTTGATTGGCTACCAGGCCGGTTAGTTGACTGGCTTCCAAGCCGGTTTCTTCTACTGGCTAGTCAGCTGGTTAGTTGACTGGCTACCTGGCTGGTTCGTTGACTGTCTAGTCAGCCAGTTAGTTGACTGTCTACCTAGACGGTTCATCGATTGGCTAGTCAGCCAGTTAGTTGACTGGCTTTCTAGCCAGGTAGTCGCCTGGCAATTCATTCGGTTAGTCGACTGGGTACCTAGCTGGTTCGTCAATGGCAACCTAGCCAGTTAGTGAACTGGCTACCTAACCGGTTCGCCGCCTGGCTACCTAGCTATTTATTTGAATTGCTAGTCTGCCGGTAGTTCGACTGGCTACATAACCGGTTAGTCGACTGCCTACCTAGCCACTTAATCGACTGGCTAGACATTCCGTTTTGTTGAATAGCTACATAGCCGGTTAGTTGAATGACTAGTCAGCCAGTTATTAGACTGGCTACCTAGATGGTTAGTCGACTGGCTAGTCAGCCGGTTATTCAACTGACTAGTCAGCTGGTTAGTCAACTGGCTAGTCAGCCGGTTAGCCGACTGGATACCTAGCCAGTTATTCGACTAGCCCTCTAGCAGGTTAGTCGACTGTCTACCTACCCGGTTAGTCAACTGACTATCTAGCCGGTTAGTCACTGGCTACCTAGCTGGTTAGTCGACTGCATATAAAACCAGTTAGATGACTGCCTATCTAGCCAGTTAGTTGACTGGCTATCTAGCCCGTTAGTTGACTGGTTACCTAGATGGTTAGTTGACTGGCTAGTCAGCCGGTTAGTTGACTGGCCACCTAGCCGGTTCATCAACGGGCTAATCAGCCAGTTAGTTGACTGTCTACCTTGTAGGTTCTCCGACTGGCTAGTCAGCAGTTAGTTGACTGGCTACATAACCAGTTCGTTGACTGGCTAGTCAGCCAGTTAGTTGACTGGCTACCTAGCCGGTTTGTTGACTTGCTATACAGACATTTAGTCGACTGGCTACCTAACCGATTCATCGAATGGCAACCTAGCTGGTTCATCGACTGGCTACCTAGCCGGTTCATCGACAGGCAACCTATCTGGTTAGATGTCTGGCGACCTAGCTCATTCGTTGACTGCCTACCTAGCCATGTAGTCGATTAGCTAGTCAGCTGGTTACTCGACTGGTTACCTAGCCGATTAGTCGACTGGCTAGTCAGTCAGTTAGTCAACAGCCTACTTAACCTGTTAGTCAACTGGTCAGTCAGCCAGTTAGTCGACTGGCTACCTAGTCGGTTAGTCGACTGGTTACCTAGCTGGTTAGTTGACTGGCTACCTAGTTGAATTGTCAACTGGCTAACTAGCCGGTTAGACTACTGGCCCCCTAGCCGGTTAGTCAACTGGCTACCTAACAGTTTAGTCTACTGGGTACCAAGCAGGTTAGTCGACTGGCTATCTAGCTGGCTAGTGACAGGCTATCAAGCCGAGTAGTCGACAGGTTATCTAGCTGGTTAGTAAACTGTCTATCGAGCCTGTTATTTGACTGGCTTTCTAGCCGGTTAGTGGACTGGCTACCTAGCCAGTTAGTTGACTGGCTTTATAGCTGGTTAGTTGACTGGCTATCTAGCAACTTAGTTGACTGGCTATATAGCTGGTTAGTTGACTATCTAGCTGGTTATTTGACTGTTTAGTTATCCGGGTATTTGACTGGGTATTTAGCTGGTTAATTGACTGGCTATCTAGCTGGTTAGTTGACTGGTTAGTTAGACTGTTAGTTGACTGGCTACATAGCCCGGTTAGCTGACTGGCTACCTAGCTGATTAATTGACTGGATATGTAGCGAGTTATTTGACTGGCTACCTAGCCGGTTAGTTGACTGGCTACCTAGCTGGTTAGTTGACTGGCAAGTTAGGTGGTTAGTGGACTGGCTATCTAGACGTTTATTTGACTGGCTAGTTAGCCAGTTAGTTGACTGGCTACCTAGCAGTTTAGTTGACTGGCTAGTTAGCCGGTTAGTTGACTGGCTAACTAACTTGTTAGTTGACAGGCTAGTTAGCCGGTTAGTTGACTGGCTACCTAGCTGTTTAATTGACTGGCTAGTTAGCAGGTTAGGTGACTTTCTACGTAGAAGGTTAGTTGATTGACTAGTTAACCAGTTAGTTGACAGTCTACCTAGCCGGTTAGTTGTGTGGCTAGTTAGCCAGCTAGTCGACTGGCTACCTAGCCCCGTTTGTTGACTAGCTACCTACCCAGTTAGTTGACTGGCTAATTAGCCAATTCGTTGACTGGCTACCTAGCCGGATATTTGCCTGCCTTCCTTCCGGTTCGTTGACTGGCTACCTAGACAGTTAGTTGACTGGCTACCTATCCGGTTCATTGACTGGCTAGTTAGCCATTTAGTTGACTGGTTAGTTAGCTGGTTAGTTGACTGACTAGTTAGCCAGTTAGCTGACAGTCTATCTAGCCGGTTGGTTGAGTGTCTATCTAGCCAGTTAGTTGACTGACTTTTAAGCCAGTTAGATGACTGCCTATCTTGCCGGTTGTTTGACTGGCTATCTAGCCGGTGAGTTGACTGGCTACCTACCGATTAGTTGACTGGCTATCTAGCCGGTTAGTTGACTGGCTATCTAGCCATTTATTTGACTGATTTTTGGCCAGTTAGCAGACTGTCTATCAAGCCCCGGTTAGTTATAGGCTATCTAGCCGGTTAGTTGACTCTCTGTCTAGCCAGTTAGTTGAATGGCTAGGTAGCCTGTAAATTGAGCAGCTACCTAATGGTTTGTTGACTGGCTAGTTAACCAGTTAGTTGACTGGGTACATTGCTGGTTTTTTGACTGGCTAGTTACACAATTAGTTGACTGGCTACTTAGCCGGTTAGTTGACTAGCTAGTTAGCTGGTTAGATGATTGGTTACCTAGTTGTTTACTTGACTGGCTAGTCAGCCGGTTATTTGACTGACTACCTAGCTTGTTAGTTGATAGGCTACCTAGCCGGTTAGTTGACTTGCTACCTAGCCGGTTAGTTGACTGGCTACCTAGCCGGTTTCTTCTACTGGCTAGTCAGCTGGTTAGTTGACTGGCTACCTGGCCGGTTTTTAGACTGTCTAGTCATCCGGTTAGTTGACTGTCTACATAGCCAGTTCGTCAACTGGCTAGTCAGCCGGTTAGTTGACTGGCTTTCTAGTGGGTTGTCACCTGGCAATTCAGCTGGTTAGTCAACTGGGTACCTAGCTGGTTCGTTGACTGGCAACTTAGCCCGTTAGTGAACTGGCTACCTAACCGGTTTGCCACCTGGCTACCTAGCTATTTATTCGAATGGTTAGTCAGCCGGTAGTTCGAGGGGGCTACATAGTGGGTTAGTCGATTGCCTACCTAGCCTCTTAGTCGACTAGCTAGACATTCCAGTTTGTCAAATGGCTAAATAGCCAGTTAGTTGAATGGCTAGTCAGCCGGTGAGTAGACTGGCTACCTAGACGGTTAGTCGACTGGCTAGTCAGTCGGTTATTCAACTGGCTAGTCAGCCGGTTAGTCGACTGGCTAGTCAGCCGGTTAGCCGACTGGATACCTAACTGGTTATATGACTAGCCCCCTAGCTGGTTAGTCGACTGTCTACCTACATGGTTAGTCGACTGACTACCTTGGCAGTTAGTCGACTGGCTACCTATCCGGCTAGTCGACTGGCTATCTAGCCGGTTTGGTCACTGGCTACCTAGCCGGTTAGTCAACTGCACATAAAACTGGTTAGTCGACTGCCTATCTAGCTGGTTAGTTGACTGGCTATCTAGCCGGTTAGTTGACTGTCTACCTTGTCAGTTCTCCGACTGGCTAGTCAGCCGGTTAGTTGACTGGTTACTTAACCAGTTCATTGACTGGCTAGTCAGCCAGTTAGTTGAGTGGCTGCCTAGCCGGTTTGTCGACTTAATATTCAGCCAGTTTGTCGACTGATTACCTAACCGGTTCATTGGCTGGCAACCTAACTGGTTCGTCGACTGGCTACCTAGCCAGTTTCTCGACAGGCTACCTATCCGGTTACACGACTGGCAACCTAGCTCGTTCGTCAACTGGCTACCTAGCCATGTAGTCGATTAGCTAGTCAGCTGGTTACTCGACTGGTTACCTAGCTGGTTATTCGACTGGCTAGTCAGTCAGTTAGTCGACTGGCTACCTAGCTGGTTAGTCGACTGGTCAGTCAGCCTGTTAGTCAACTGGCTACCTAGCTAGTTAGTCGACTGGCTAGTCAGCTGGTTAGGCGACTGGCTACCAGCCAGTTAGTTGACTGACTATCTAGCCGATTTGTCAACTGGCTAACTAGCTGGTTAGACTGCTGACCACCTAGCCGTTAATCAACTGGCTACCTAATGGGTTAGTCGACTGGCTACCAAGCCGGTTAGTCGACTGGCTATCTAGCTGGCTAGTCAACTGGCTCTCAAGTCCGGTAGTTGATAGGCTACCTAGCTGGTTAGTAAACTGCCTATCGAGCCTGTTATTTGACTGACTTTCTAGCCGCTTATTTGACTGGCTACTTACCCTGTTAGTTGACTGGCTTTCTAGCCAGTTAGTTGACTGGCTATCTAGCCACTTAGTTGACTGGCTACATAGCTGATTAGTTGACTATCTAGCCAGTTATTTGACTGTTTAGTTATCCGGATATTTGACTGGGTAGTTAGCCGGTTAACTGACTGGCTATCTAGCCAGTTAGTTGACTGGTTACTTAGACTGTTAGTTGACTGGCTACATAGCCGGTTAGCTGACTGGCTACCTGCCGGTTAATTGAGTGAATATGCAGCGAGTTATTTGAATGGCTACCTAGCCAGTTAGTTGACTGGCTACCTAGCTGGTTGTTTGGCAAGTTAGGCGGTTAGTGGACTGGCTATCTAGACGTTTATTTGACTGGCTAGTTAACCGGTTAGTTTACTGGCTACCTAGCAGTTTAGTTGACTGGCTAGTTAGCCGGTTAGTTGACTGGCTAACTAACTTGTTAGTTGACAGGCTAGTTAGCCGGTTAGTTGACTAGCTACCTAGCCGTTTAATTGACTGGCTAATTAGCTGGTTAGTTGACTTTCTACCTAGATGGTTAGTTGATTGACTAGTTAGCCGGTTAGTTGACAGTCTACCTAGCTGGTTAGTTGAGTGGCTAGTCAGCCGGTTAGTTGACTGGCTACTTAGTCATTTCGTCGACAGGCTAGTCAGCTGGTTTGTTGACTGGCTACCTTATCGGTTCATCAACTGGCTAGTCAGCAGGTAAGTTGACTGGCTACCTTGCCGGTTCATCGACTATCTAGTCAGCTGGTTAGTTTACTGGCTTCCTAGCTGGTTTGGCGACTGCCTATTCAGCTGCTTAATCGACTGGCTACCTACCGGTTCATCGACTGGGTACCTATCCGGTTAGTCGACTGGTTACCTAGACAATTCATCAACTGGCTACCTAGTTGGTTATTCGACTGTCTAGTCAGCCAGTTAATCGACTGGCTACCTAGCCAGTTAGTCGACTGGCTAGTCAGCCGCTTATTCGACTAGCTACCTAGCCGGTTAGTCAACAGGCTACCTCGCGGTTAATCGAATAGCTAGTCAGCCAGTTAGTCGAGGGGCTACGTAGCCAGTTAGTCAACGTGCTAGTCAGCTCGTTATATGACTGGACAGTCAGTCGGTTAGTCGACTGGCTAGTCAGCTTGTTAGTCGATTGGCTACCTAGCTGGTTAGTTGAATGGCTACCTAGCCTGTTAGTCCACTGGCTACCTAGCTGGTTAGTCGACTGACTACCTAGCCGGTTAGTCGACTGGCTTGCTAGGCTGTTATTCGACTGGCTATCTGGCAGGCTATTCGACTGGCTACCTAGCCGGTTAGTCAACTGGCTATCTAGCCAGTTAGTCGACTGCCTATCTAGACTGTTAGTTGACTGGCTATAAGCCGGTTAGTTGACTGGCTATCTAGTCATTTAGTTGACTGGCTGTCTAGCCGGTTAGTTGACAGGCTTTCTAGCCAGTTAGTTTACTGACTACCTAGCCAATTAGTTGACTGGCTATCTACCTGGTTAGTTGACTGGCTATCTAGCTGGTTAGTTGACTGGCTATCTAGCTGGTTAGTTGACTGTTTATCTAGCTGGTTAGTTGACTGGCTATCTAGCTGGTTAGTTGACTGTTTATCTAGCTGGTTAGTTGACTGGCTATCTAGCTGGTTAGTTGACTGTTAATCTAGCCGGTTATTTGACTGGTTAGTTACTCGGTTATTTGACCGGTTAGTTAGCCAGTTAGTTGACTGGCTATGTAGCCAGTTAGTTGACTGGTGAATTAGCCGGTTAGTTGACTGGCTATATAGCCGGTTAGTTGAATGGCTACTTAGCTGGTTAGTTGTTTGGTTACGTAGCCGGTTAGTTGACTGGCTAGTTAGCTGGTTAATTGGCTGTCTACCTAGCCGGTCAGTTGACTGGCTAGTTATCCAGTTAGTTAATAGGCTACCTAGCTGGTTATTTGACAGGCTAGTGAGTTGGTTAGTTGATTGGCTACCTTGCTGGTTCTTTGACTGGCTAGTCACCGGTTAGTTGGCTGTCTACCTAGTGGGTTCATCGACAGGCTAGTCAGCCAGTTAGTAGAATGTCTACCTAACCGGTTCATCTACTGGCTAGACATCCTCTTAGTTGACTGGCTACCTAGCCTGTTCATCTACTGGCTATTCTGCCGGTTAGTTGCCTGGCTAGCTAGCGGGTTCATCGACTGGCTACCTAGGCCTTTCGTCGACTGCCTTCCTAGTTGATTAGTTGAGTGACTAGCCAGCTGTTTAGTCACATGGCTACCAAGCTGGTTAGTCGACTTGCTACCTTGCCTGTTACTGGACTGACTACCTAGCTGGTTAGTCAATGGACTACTTAGCCAGTTAGCCGACTGGCTACCTTGACAGTAAGTCTACTGGCTATCTAGCCGGTTAGTCTACTGGCTACCTAGCCAGTTAGTCGACTGGCTATCTAGCCAGTTAGTCGACTGCCTATCTAGCTGGTTAGTTGACTGGCTGTCTAGCCGGTTATTTCACTGGCTACCTATCTGGTTATTTGATTGGCTATCCAGACAGTTAGTTGACTGGCTACCTAGCCGGTTAGTTGACTATTTTTCTAGCTGGTTAGTTGACTGGGTACCTAGCCAGTTAATTGACTGGCTATCTAGCTGCTTAGTTGACTGGCTATCTAGCCAGTTAGTTGACTGTCTATCTAGCCGGTTAATTGACTGGTTACTTATTCAGTTATTTGACGGGTTAGTTAGCCAGTTAGCTGACTGGCTATGTAACTGGTTAGTTGACTGCTTAGTTAGCCAGTTAGTTGACTGGCTATCTAGCCCGTTAGTTTAGTGGTTATTTAGACGATTAGTTGACTGGCTACCTAGCCGGTTAGTTGACTGGCTATCTAGCCGGTTAGTTGACTGGCTACCTAGACGATTAGTTGACTGGCTACCTAGCCCGTTCATTGACTGGCTACTTAGCCGGATATTTGACAGGCAACATCACCTTTTATTTGACTACCTAGATAGCAGGTTAGTTAACTAGTTACCAGCTGGTTAGTTGCCTGGCTAGTTAGCCGGTTAGTTGACTGGCTACCTAACTGGTTAGTTGACTTGCTAGTTAGCCAGTTGGTTGACTGGCTACCTAGTCGGTTAGTTTAATGGCTAGTTACCTAGTTAGTTGACTGGCTACCTAGCCAGTTAGTTGACTGGCTTGATAGTCGGTTAGTTGACTGGCTACCAAGCCCGGTTATTTGACAGGCTAGTTAGCCAGTTATTTGACAAGCTCCCTAGCCGGTTAGTAGACTGGATGGTTAGCCGGTCAGTTGACTGGTGACCAATCCGGTTAGTTGTCTGGCTAGTTAGTCGGTTAGTTGACGGGCTACCTAGCCAGTTAGTTTGACTGGCTATGTAGCTGGTTAGATGACTGGTTAATTAGCCGGTTAGCTGACTGGCTACCTAGACAGTTAGTTGACTGGCTACCTAGCAGGTTAGTTGACTGAATATGTAGTCGGTTATCTGACTGGCTACCTAGCCGGTTAGTTGACTAGCTACTTAGCTGGTTAGTTGACTGGCTAGTTAACTGGTTAGTTGCCTGGCTATTTAGCTGGTTGGTTGACTGGTTGGTAGCCGTTAGCTGGCTGGCTACCTAGCTGGTTAGTTGACTGGCTAGTTAGACGGTTAGCTGACTGGCTTTCTAGCTGGTTAGTGGACTGGCTATCTAGCCTGTTAGTTGACTGGCTATCTAGCTGGTTAGTTGACTGGCTAGTTAGCTGGTTAGTTGACTGGCTACCTAGCAGGTTCGATGACTGGCTAGTTAGCCGGTTAGTTGACTGGTTACTTAGCCAGTTCATTGACTGGCTAGTTTGCCGGTTAGTTGACTGGCTAGTTAGCTGGTTATTTGACTGGCTACCTAGCCGGTTCGATGACTGGCTAGTTAGCCATTTAAATGACTGGCTAGTTAGCTTGTTAATTGACTGTCTAGTTAGCCAGTTAGTTGAGTGGTTAGTTAGCCGGTTAGTTGACTGCCTAGTTAGCCCGTTAGTTGACTGGTTAGTTAGATGGTTTGTTGACTGCCTATCTAGATGGTTAGTTGACTGACTCTCTAGCTGCTTTGTTGACTGGCTAGGTAGCTGGTTAGTTGACTGCCTAACTTTCTGGTGAGTAGAATGGCTATCTAGTGGGTTGGTTGACTGGCTACCTAGCCAGTTAGTTTAATGGCTAGTTAGCTGGTTAGTTTACTGGCTACCTTGCCGGTTAGTTGACTGGCTTGTTAGCTGGTTTGTTGACTGGCTACCTAACCGGTTATTTGACAGGCTAATTAGCCCTTAGTTGACAAGTTACCTAGCCGGTTAGTAGACTGGCTTGTTAGCCAGTCAGTTGACTGCTACCAATCCATTTAGTTGACTGGCTAGTTAGACAGTTAGTTGACTGGCTACCTAGCCAGTTAGTTGACTGGCTATGTAGCTGGTTAGATGACTGGTTAGTTAGCCAGTTAGCTGACTGGCTACCTAGCCGTTTGTTGACTGCCCCCAAGGGTTTTTAA